>PITA01028839.1:0-18751 GCA_004023965.1 Spilogale gracilis | reverse complement strand
GGGAACCCTCTTACACTGTTGGTGGGAATGTAAACTGGTGCAGCCGCTTTGGAAAACAGTGTGGAGATTCCTTAAAAAATTAAAGATAGAGCTACCCTATGACCCTGCAATTGCACTACTGGGCATTTACCCCAAAGATACGGATGTAGTGAAAAGAAGGGCCATATGTACACCAATGTTCATCGCAGCAATGGCCACATCGCCAAACTGTGGAAAGAGCCAAGGTGCCCATCAACAGATGAATGGATAAAGAAGATGTGGTACATATATATAATGGAATACTATGCCTCCGTCAGAAAGGATGAATACCCAACTTTTGTAGCAACATGGACTGGACTGGAAGAGATTATGCTGAGTGAAATAAGCCAAGAAGAGAAAGTCAAGTATCTCATGGTTTCACTTACTTGCGGTGCATGAGGGGCAAACTGGAGGACAGTGGCAGAAGGAAAGCAAATGGGAACTAGAGTAATCTAGGGAGGGAAACGAAACAACAGAGACTTTGAACACAGAAACAAACTGAGGGACTTGGAGGGAGCGGGGTGGAGGGATGGGAGAGCCTGGTGGTGGGTACTGGGGACACGTAAAGCGTGGAGCACTGGGTGTGGGGAATGGGGAATGAATCTTGAAACACTGGAAAAAAAATTTTAGTAACAATAAAATAAATGAAGTTTTGGTGCACCTGGATGTTCCAATGGTTAAGCTTCTGACTCTTGTTTTCGGCTCAGGCTATGATCTCAGGGTTGTGACAAGCCCAGCATCAGGCACCAGGCTCAGCATGGAGTATGCTTAAGACTCTCTGTCCCTCTGCCCCTCCCCCTCCCATTCTCTCTCTCTCTCTCAAATAAATATATAAATTTTAAAAAAGGAAAGAAAAATGTTTTTAAATATACTAATTTTGACCTTTCTTTTTTTTTTTTTTCACAGTGACTGTATTGAGCCCAGCAGAAAAAGGTAAGATAATGTAAATTGTATTGGTCAGAATGTTATCCCTCTTTCTATCTACAAGTGAATTATATAAAAACCTAAAAATCGAGGTTTTCCCAGGAATACTGAATTGAGTGGAAAGTTTAGGATAGCATTTTTCAGGAGGCATACCGGGAGCTTACCCAGAGATAAAGCAAAACATTTTCAGTGGCCCCTTTGGCTGTAGGTCAGGTATTGGAAGTTATCGGTATTTATGATAGAGAAAGACATAGGTAACCATGTTTTTGGCCATAGTGACCCTAGGCTCTTGCTTCATCACTGATGGCCTAGGTACCTTGCCTTCCTAAGCAATTCATTCCTTCTTAAATGCATTGAATAAGGGTCCCACAAAGGAATTTAAAAGGATAGGTCCTTCACCATTCACAGTCACAATATATTTACATGTTCCTCTCCTCTCTTCACCCCCATCTGTCTTAATCTGCAATTTATACTACCACTGTGAAGAGATTAAGGAATTTCCCATTAAAAATGTGTTAACTAAGCATGAGTCTTAATAAACACAACCTCACGTTATTTTTTCAGGCATAGTCATAAGTATTTATGTAGCCACTTTATATAGCCACTTTTAATTCTCATTTCATGGGATTAACTGTTGTAATTCATTAATTATGTAATGTTTATATTATGCATTTGTGTTTTTTATTTGTTTTTTTATTTTAATGCAAGCATACTTAACATAGAGTATTACCTCAGTTCCATATGTACAATAGAGTGATTCATAATTCTATACATTACTCAGTGCTCATCATAAGTGTACTCATTAATTACCATCACCTATTTCACTATCCCCCAAACTAACTGCTCTCTGGTAACCACCAGTTTGTTTTCTATAGTTAAGAGTCTGTTTTGTGGTTTGTCTCTCTTCCTCTTTTTTTCCTGTGTTTGTTTTGTTTCTTGTTTCTTTCTTGTTTTGTTTCTTAAATTCCACGTATGATTGTAATCATATGGTATTTATCCTTTTCTGACCAACTTACTTCACTTAACAATATACTCTCTACCTCCATCCATTTTGTTGCAAATTTCAAGATTTAATTCCTTTCTGGAGCTGAGTAATATTTGATTATATATATTTACCACATCTTCTTCATCCATAAATACATACTTGTGCTGCTTCTAATTCTGCCTATTATAAATTATGCTGCAATAAACATCTGGGTGCCTGTATCCCTTTCAATTACTGTTTTTGTATTTTTGAGGTAAACACCCAGTAGTACAATTACTGTATCATAGAGTAGTTCTATTTTTTTTGAGGAACCCTCATAATATTTTCCACAGTGTCTCTACAAGTTTGCATTCTCACCAACAATGCAAGAGGGTTCGCCTTTTTCCATCCCCTCACCAACACTTGCTGTTTCTTGTGATTTTTGTTTTAGCCATTCTGCAGGTATGAGGTGATACCTCATTGTAGTTTTGATTTGCATTTCCCTGATGATAAGTGATGATGAGCATCTTTTCATGTGTCTTTTGACCATCTGGATGTCTTCTTTGGAAAAATGTCTGTGTATGACTTCTGTCCATTTCTTAATTGGATCATTTGTTTTAGGGGTGTTGAGCTGTATAAGTTCTTTATGTTTTGAATACCAGCCCTTTATCTGATATCATTTGCAAATAACTTCTCCCATTCTGTCAGTTGCCTTTTGGTTTTCTTGACTATTTCCTTTGCTATGCAAAAGCTTTTTATCTTGATGAAATCCCAATAGTTCATTTTTGCCTTTGTTTCCCTTGCCTTTGGAGATATGTCTAGCAAGCAGTTGCTATGGCCAGGGTCAAAGAGGTTTCTGCCTGTGTTTTCCTCAAGGATTTTGATAGATTTCTGTCTCACATTGAGGTTTTTCATCCATTTTGAATTTATCTTTGTGTATGGTATAGAATGGTCTAGTTTCATTCTTCTGCATGTGGCTGTCCAGTTTCCCCAACACCATTTGTTGAAGAAACTTTTTTCCATTGGATACTTTTTCCTTCTTTGTTGAAGGTTAGTTGATCATGAGTTGAGGGTCCATTTCTGGGTTCCCTATTCTGTTCCATTGATCTATGGGTCTGTTTTTGTGCCAGCGCCATACTGTCTTGATGATTACAGCTTTGTAATAGAGCTGAAGTCCACAATTGTGATGCCACCAGCTTTGGTTTTCTTTTTTAACATTCCTTTGGCTATGCAGGGTCTTTTATGGTTCCATACAAATTTTAAGATAGTTTGTTCAGAAAAATGCTGGTGGTATTTTGGTAGAGACTGCATTTAATGTGTAGCTGGTTTAGGGTACTATAGACATTTTAATAATATTTGTTCTTCCAATCCATAATCGTGGAATATCTTTCCATTTCTTTCTGTCCTCTTCAATTTCTTTCATTAGTGTTTTCTAGTTTTCAGAGCACAAGTCTTTTGCCTCGTTGGTTAGGCTTATTCCTAGTTGTCTTCTTATTTTGGTTGCAGTTGTAAATGGAATTGTTTTCTGAATTTCTCTTTCTGATGCTTCATTATTGCTATATAGAAAAGCAACAGATTTCTCTCTGTTGATTTTGTATCCTGCAACTTTATTGAATTCACACATCAGTTCTAGCGGTTTTTCGATGGAGTCTTTTGGATTTTCTATATAGCACTTCATGTCATCTGCAAATAGTGAAAGTTTTACTTCTTCCTTGCCAATTGGGTGCAATTCTTTTCATTGTCTGCTGTGGCTAGGCCTTCCATTACTATGTTAAATAACAGTGGTGAGAGTAAACATCCTTATCTTCTTCTTGACTGTAGAGAAAAAGCTCTCAGTTTTTCCCCGTTGAGGATCATATCAGTTGTGGGTTTTTCACATCTGGCCTTTATGTCCTTGAGGGATGTTTTCTCTTAACCTACTTTGTTGAGTGTTTTTATTATGAGTGGATGTTATACTTTTTCAAATGCATTACTCTGATACCAAAGCCAGATAAAGACTCCACTAAAAAAGAGAACAAGAAGCCAATATTCCTGATGAACATGGATGCATAAATTTCTGAGTAAGGGGTGCCTGGGTGGCTCAGCCAGTAAGCCTCTGCCTTAGGCTCAGGTCATGATTGCAGGGTCCTGGGATTGAGCCCTGCAATGGGCTCCCTACTCAGCAAGAAACCTGCTTCTCCCTCTCCTACTCCCCCTGCTTGTGTCCCCTCTCTTACTGTCTCTCTCTTTGTCAAAATAGATAAAATCTTAAAAAAAAGAATTCCTCAGTAAATACTACCAAACCAAATCCAACAATTATTTAAAAATCATTCCTCATAGTCAAGTGGGATTTATTCCTTAGTTTCAAGTATGGTTCATCATGTGCAGATTAATTAGCGTATTATACTATATTAATAAAAGAATAAGAACCATATGATCATTTCAGTAGATGCAGATGAAGCATTTGACAAATAAGCATTCATGCTCTTAATCATTTAACAGAGGGATTGGCTATAGAGGCAGCAGAGTCAAGTTGTGGGAAGACAATAGAACATAGTAGTTAAAAGTATGGGTTCTGGAGTTATCCTCACTAAATTCTAGTCCTGGCACCACTACTTCCTAGTAAATTATTCAACCTTCTTGTGTCTACTTTATGATTTGTGGAATAGAAATACTAATACTACCTATTTCATAGAATTACTGTGAAAATTTGGTGAATTCGTGCATGCAAAGGACTTAGAACAGTGGTACGTAAAGCCATACTATGGCTCAACAAATATTTGCTACTATTATAGCCTTACAGCAAGTCTTGAGTTGTCTCTTATTCTCATGTATGGTTCCTTAGGACAGAGATCACTTTATGTATATATATAAACATATTATAAACATAATTTTCCATAATATACTTTCAAAAGAAGTTGAGCTGGGACTTATGTTCTGTCATAATAAGAATAATGACAATAATGCTATTGGAAACTATCATTTATTATATTGGGTACCCTGTTAAGTATTATATATGCATTAAGTCCTTCAGTATATACCTAAATACAGTGATATATACACTCTTGTGTCCATTTTATTGTGAAGGAACCTGAAATTTAGAAAAGTTAGCTAAATTATCCCAGGCCATCAAACTAGTAAGTGGGAGAATTCAAACCCATAACTGTCTGACTTCAAAGTTTGTTCTCTTAAGTAAATCTGCACTTGTCTTTTACTTTTCATTCTATAGCTTCCTTATTTGCTTAGTTGAGCTCCTTAATGCGAAACCTGATGCTCAATTGCTGTTTTATCTAGTGTTCAAAGTTCTGTATCTTCATTTTATATATATTATCAGTGAAGTCAATCACACCAGTGTGGAGTGTCATTTGTAAGCTCAACTCAGTTCAGAGCCTTCCTGGTAGCATCAATCCAGTTATTGGGATTTGAAGTCTAGATTATTTTACCACAATGTATGATTTCTTCTCCTTTTATTGACTAGTTGACAAATCCCCACTCATACCTCCTCACTGGTAACCATCAATTTGTTCTCTATAGTTAAGACACTGTTTCTTGGGGCGCCTGGGTGGCTCAGAGGGTTAAGCCTCTGCCTTCAGCTGAGGTCATGATCTCAGAATCCTGAGACATAGTCCCACATTGGGCTGTGTGCTCAGCAGGGAGCCTGCTTCCCCCTCTTTCTCTGCCTGCCTTTCTGCCTATTTGTGATCTCTCTCTTGGTGTCAAATAAATAAATAAAATCTTTTTAAAAATGACACTGTTTCTTGGTTTATCTCTCTTCTTTTCTTTTTCAGTATTCTTTTCTGCTTTGTTAAAGATTAATTGATCATATAATTGTGGATTAAATTCTGGGTTTTCTATTATGTTATATTGATCTACATGTCTATTTTTCTGCTAGTGCCATATTGATTACTACAACTTTATAATATGATTGAAGTCTGGAATTGTGATACCTCCAGTTTTGTTTTTCAAGATTATTTTGTCTATTTAGGGTCTTTTGTGGTCATAAGGTATGATTGTTTGTTGCAAGTTTTTATTTAAATTCATTAACATACAGTGTAATATTAGTTTCAGATGTAGAATTTAGTGATTCATTACTTATATACAACAGCCAAGGTTCATCTCAACAGGTGCCCTCATTAATACCCATCACCTGTTTAATCCATCCCCTGCCCACCTCCTTTCCAGTAACCCTGTTTGTTCTCTATAGTTAAGAGTCTGTTATATGTTTTGCCTCTTTTCCCCCATATGTTCATCAGTTTTGTTTCTTAAATTCCACATATGAGTGAAATCATATTATATTTGTCTTTCTCTGAATAACTTATTTTGCTTAGCATAATGCACTCTAGCTCCATCCACATCATTGCAAATGGCAAAATTTCATCCTTTTTTGTGCCTGAGTAATATTCCATTGTAGATAAATACCATAAATTCTTTATGATTTGGACCACTTTCTTACACCACATACAAAAATAAATTTAAAATGGGTGAAAGACCTAAATGTGATATAGGAAACCATCAAATGAATTCTAGAGAACACAGGCAACAACATTTTTGACATCGTCCATAACATCTTTCTAGATACATCTCCAGAGGCAAGGGAAACAAAAGGAAAAATGAACTATTGGAACTTCATCAAGATAAAAAGCTTCTGCACAGTGAAGGAAACAATTGATAAAACTAAAAGACAACCTTTGGAATGGGAGAAGATATTTGCAAATGACATACCTGGTAAAGGTTTAATATCCAAAATCTATAAAGAACTAATCAAACTCAACACCCAAAGAACAAATAATCCATGTAAGAAATGGGCAGAAGTCATGAATAGACATTTTTCCAAAGAAGACATACAGATGGCCAACAGACACATGAAAAAAGTTGCTCAACATCACTCATTATCAGGAAAATGCAATGTATGATTTTAAGCTCCTTATTGATACTAGAATTCTGATTCCAAGCACTTTCTTTTGATAGCTCTCAAATTTATCAATAAATAAATAATAGGATTAGATTTTGCTTCTTTATTCTGCAGTGGGGCATAATGCAACAAAGCACAGGATTTAGGGACTGAAAATCTGAGTTGGACTTACAACTTCTCTGAACCTCAATTTCTATAAAAGGAGGTGAGTTTACAGATTTATTGTAAGCTAGTAAGCATGAAATTATATGGGAATAGAAGTATACAACAGTAAACTGCTTTGTAAATGTTAAGTATGAACAGTCTCAGTTATAACATTTTTATGTCAGGGTTCTCAAAGACAGTGGGATAAATAAACTGAAATTAGATTTGATTGTAACTAGAAGATTGGAAGTTAGACTTGTAAAGAACTGATAAAGACTATGCCATGAAATTTATTTTTCAGAAAGTATTAAACACGCACCCAAGTATCTGGCATGAATTGATAACCCTTGCCTAGAACCTGACCCAGTGAATTTGTGTCGTGTTTCAATTTATACTGCACTATTAAAGTAGTGTAGGAGCTGCCAGTAGGAACATTATTTGGCATCGACGAAGAAAATATTACTGCCAAATAAATGAACACTTCAAATCGCATAACCTTTTATTCAGTCTCCATAGCTTAAAAGAACCATAATCAAACATACTGCAAAAGTTTTTCCATTTCTTGTCTGCTTAATGGTTCTTTTACTGGGTTGAAGAGTTCTGTCCAAATTTATAACCACCTAAAACCAATAGTTACTTTATTTAAAAATATGGTCATTTGCAATAAAGAAGATATGAAATATAGATACACACACAGATGCATGCAGTGGAATATTACTCAGCCATCAAAAAGAATGAAATCTTGCCATTTGCAGTGATGTGAATAGAATTAGAAGGTATTGTGCTCAGTGAGATAAGTCAGAGAAAGACAAATACCTATGATTTTACTCATGTGGAATTTAAGAAACAAAACAGATGAACATAGAGGAAGAGAAAGAAAAATAAAGTAAGATGAAAACTGAGAGGGAGGCAAACCAAAAGAGACAGTGAACTCTAGGAAACAAACAGAGTTGCTTCAGGGAGGTGGGTGGGGAGAAGGGATAACTGGGTGATGAGCATTATGGAGGGTACTTGATATAGTGAGCACTGGGTGTTATATGCAATATGAATCACTAAAGTCTACCTCTGAAACTAATAAAAATTTAAAAATGTGGTCCTTACAGAAGAAATTAAGTGTAGGCTGTATGACAGGTGCTCTTACAAGAAAAGGGAAATTTGGATACACAGAGACAAGATGGTCATGCAAAGACAAAGCAAGAAAAGAGTTATGTTGCCACAAACCAAAAACACTAAGTATTGCCAAAAATCACCAGAAGCTAGGATGAGGCAAGGAAGGATTTTTCCCTGGAAATTTCAGAGGGAATATGACCTTGTCTAAACCTTAATTTTAGACTTCTAGTCTCCAGAGCCATGAGAGAGTAAATTTCTGTTCTTGAAGACATCCAGTTTGTGGTAACTTGTCATGACAAACTTGGAGACCTAATACAGTTCCTGATAAATTCCAAACTCTAATGTTCTAAGAGCTTTGTAACAACAGCAAATACACACAGACTTTGGGGTCAGATGTACCCAGGATCAAACCTTGACTCTGCCACTTAATATATATATTACTTTTGCGAATTTTTTAAAAAAGATTTTATTTATTTGACAGAGACACAGCGAGAGAGGGAACACAAGTGGGGGAGTGGAAGAGGGAAAAGCAGGCTTCTGGCAAGCAGGGAGCCCGATGTGGGGCTTAATCCCAGGTCCCTGGGATCACAACCTGAGCCGAAGCAGACGTTTAATGACTGAGCCATCCAGGCGCCCCATTTTACTTTTGGGAATTTAACATCACTAAGTTTCACTTTCTTCATCTGTAAAATTGTTATAAAAGTAACTGTTTTCCATGGTGTGTAGAGTGCTAAATAAGATGATGTATGTAAGTCTCTTGGCATAGTGCCTTCCGTATGATAACTACAAAATAAATAGTAGTAGGTATTATTATTGTTACTGTTATTAACATTGAAAAGGGCTTAAAGATCTTTCTTCTAAGATGCATAATATATTTTAGGACTGTAATTCCTACTACTACCTTTATAAATATATTGTCAAAAGTCACACATTCATATTTTGTAAGTGGAACAACTAAGATAAAAAGAAGTAGCATATGCTGACCTAGTCATGCTGATTCCAGTGAACAGAAAGAACTAAAGCCTAGATCATCTGAACCATAGTCCAGAATATTATATATTATATATTATATAATCCTTGTTATACAGGATTCACAAATTCTTTTTAAAGATATGAGTACATATCTTTTTATACAGATCATTAGAAACAAAGCCAATAATAATAATTTTGCTTTCATAAAACTGTTTTACATAGATGATTTTATTCAGCATCATAGTATTTTGAAAATCTTGATATGAGGATCTGGGATGAACTTGTTACAAATTTAATAGCATTCAAGGATAGGTGAGGATAGGGGATGAATTTAGGAATGACATCAGGCACAATATGTCAGAAAAATCCACATTATAATCAAGAGTAACATATTGGCCATTGTTACTTATCATCAAAAGGGCCGTTAATCATTTTAAGTAAAAGTTTCACTCATCCTTTGAGGATTCATTTGCATACTAGTTTCATACCAAATTATCTGGTTTCCCTTTTAAAGTTCAAAATAGTTGTAGCTATTTACCTTTTTAGAAATAGATGTCATTCCTAAATACTTGAACTTCTGTGGGCTGAATTGTGTTCCCCCAACATTTACATGTTGAACTCCTAACCCCCAGTACCTCAGAATGTGACTGTATTTGGAGATAGGGTTTTTTAAAGAGGTAATTAATTTAAAATGAGGTCCCTAGGGTGAGCCCTAACCATTATGACTGGTGTCCTTCTAAAAAGAAGATATTAAGACACAAACAGAGTGAAGACCATGTGAGGACATAGGAAGATGGCCATCTACAAACCGAGAAGAAAAGCCTCAGAAGAAACCAACCATGCTAATACTTTAATGTTGGACTTCTCACCTCAAAAACTGTGAGAAGGTAATTTCTATTGTTTAAGCTACTCAGTTTGTGGTACTTTGTTATTGCAACCCTAGCAAGTTAATATAAGAACTTATTTAGGTTTCCATTTGAAAACTCAGAGCATGGAAGTATTTGCTTTGTGTCCACTTCTTGATTATATATAATCTTGATTTATTGGTCATTTGTGAGACATCAGGAAATTGAAAGAGCACTGGGAGGAAAAAGTTTGGGCCACAGTATTATCTTTTATACTCACATTCATACTGCACAGAAAATCTTCAGTTAGGTTTTGAGCACTTATCTCAGTGTTCTTAATAGACTATTTTATACTTATTACTGTAAAATTACTATTTAATGTGGATTTGGTGAACCAAATGAAGCTCTCTTTCTAACCCACTTCTAAAATAATATTATATCTTAGCACCTGGGTGGCTCAGTCAGTTAAACATCTGGCTTCAGCTCAGATCATGATCTCAGGTTCCTGGGATCAAGTGCCATTCCTGGAATCGAGGCTGGCATTGGGCTCCCTGCTCAGTGGGAAGTCTGCTTCTCCCTCTCCTTCTTGCTCTGCCCCTCCCCACCCCCACTCATGCCCCCTCTCTCTCTCTCTCTCTCAAATAAATTATTAGTTTCAGAGGTAGAATTTAGTGATTCATCATTGCATATAACACCCAGTGCTCATTATATCAAGTACCCAATGCATATATGAGTCGTTTTTTAATTTTTATTTTTACTGTTGACAACGTAGTATTCTATATTATAGATGTATCCCAATTTGCTTATTTATTCACAAATAAATGAGCATTTGGATTGTTTCCAGTTGGGGACTATTATGAATCAAGCTGATAAGAATATCCATGTACAGGCCTTCACAGAAATGTATGTTTTTATTTCTCTTGGGTAAATACCTGAGAGTGGATTGCTACGCTGTATGGTAATTGTATGTTTAACTTTCTAAGAAACTGCTAAACTGTTTTGCAAAGCAGGTCTACCATTTTATATCCCTATCAGTGATGTACGAGTTCCAGTCTCTCTAAATCCTCACTGTCACTTGGTGTTGTCAGGGATTTAAAAACATTTTATTGTGTATGATGTGATATCTCCTTGTGGTTTTACTTTGCACATATGTAACAATTAATAATAAGTATCTTCTCATGCGCTCGTTTGCCATCTCTCCATCTTCTTTTATGAAGTGTCTCAGTCTTCTACCTATTTTTTATTGAGTCTTTTGTCTTATTATTGCATTGTAAGAGATCATTAAATGTATAGATACCAGTCTATCTGTTTTTAAGCAAGTATGATTCCTTTCCAAGGAGAAAAATTAGGAACAATGGGAGAGAATTGCCAGGAGGCATATTTCTGCTTAATATGAGGAAGATGTGTCTAAAATCTAACAATAGAATGGGCTGCCCCAAGAGTTAATTTTCCCATTACTTCAGGTATTCAAACAAAAGCTGGATGAAAAATTATTAGCAATAGTGCAAAGCAGATTTATATATTTATACATCATGGAAACTGTTGATCTAAATGGTGTCTAAAAACTTTTCCAAATCTAAAATTTTATATTGAAATAAATCAAGCCAACATTATATTAATGAGGTAGAGAATTTACTGGTTGCATCAAAAAAGGAAATACATTCTGAAGGAACCAAGCTGGGATTGTGATAACCCCAGTCACTTTTCCAGCCAGTGAAAAATTGGCTTACAAATCCCTAGCTACTATGTAGAAAGTAGAGATTGTTCTGCTTTAATGTCGACTATGAGTATCCCTGACATCATGGAGACACTGGGCTACATCCAAATGATACATACAGAGTGGTGGCATCACAACTATCCATTTTAAACCAGGAAAGTAGCCAAAGGTTATTCCCTAAGTGATGCTGCTCTGTGTACTTATTTATTTCCATAGTCAGTAAATCAATGAAATGTTAAGTAAACATTATCAAAAAGAACACTGGAAACAAAACACTTTCCTCTCTTTGAACAAAGCCATAGTGTGTCTTCCCCCTGATGTCTGTGTAAGTTTTAGCACCATATCTCAAAAAACAAATCACTAAGACCTTAAGAGAAAGGAAAAGAGAGGAAGAAAACTGATGTCAATTAAGTCCTAAGAGTATATGTGAGATACTTTTACATTTAAGTCAATTAGTTCTTCTCACAACTTTGTCAGGTAAACTGATAAGGTTGTTTGTGTGTGTGTGCATGCATATATCATGATCAGCAAAATTAACCAGCTTCTTAAGAACACATACTTACTAAGTGGCAGATCTAGAGCTCAAACCCAAATGATCTGAATCCAAATCCACTGTAATTTTGCATGGCATTTCAGTGTTCAAAACAGACCAAAAAGAGAGGCCTCTTCAGCATAGAAAAACAGAAGGGCTATAATCCAAGTTTATAAACACATGTAGGCTATATATTTTGTTAGCTTTGTGTTGTTTGCCAAATTCCAATATGCTGGGACTAGAAAGCTCTTTGAAACTGAAAAAATACTGAGTTTAAGACAATTAAAATGAAGCCCTGCTTTGCACAGGGACTGGCAAATTTATGAGACTCATTACCTCTCAGAATTGGTACAGATTGGGGCGCCTGGATGGCTCAGTTGGTTAAGCAACTGCCTTCGGCTCAGGTCATGATCATGGAGACCCAGGATCGAGCCCCACATCGGTCTTTCTGCTCAGCCGGAAGCCTGCTTCTCCCTCTCTCACTCCCCCTGCTTGTGTTCCATCTCTCTCTGTGTTTCTCTCTGTCAAATAAATAAAATCTTAAAAAAAAAGAATTGGTACAGATTGAAGATATAACCAGCTTCATAAAAGGTTTATATAAATTGATAGATGGTAGATGCCTAATGGATAATTAAGGGGATATAGGATATTTGAGCAACAACCCTAACTTTTGAAATTGATATCAATAAGGAAAATCATGCTATTTTAAAATGTGATGCCATATGTTTGATACTAGAATTTGATTTGATTTTGATACTAGAATTTTATACTACCATCAGACAGACTCCTAAGGAATAGCTGATTAAACCTTGAAAAGCACTGTTGGTGTACCTGTGTGGCCCAGTTAGTTGAGTGTCTGTCCAGCTCTTGGTTTTGGCTTGGGTCATGATCTCAGGGTTGTTGGACTGAATGCTGTAGCTGCATTCAGCACTGAATCTGCTTGGAATTCTCTCCTCTTCCTCTGACCCTCCCCGGCTTGTGCTTGCTCTCACTCTCTCTCTTCCTCTCACTCTCTCCTCCTCTTTCTTTCTTAAATAAACAAATAAAATATTAAAAAAAGAAAACAACTTGAGAAAATCTTATATTCTCCTGGGGCAGGGGGTAGCTAAATAATGGGAACAACTCTTGGACAATTTTTCTGTTCTCATGAGTTATCCTTAGCTCTTTGGCTATGATCTATGGGCCCCTAACCCCATTCTCTCCAAATACTCCTTCAAATAGCTGAGAGAGAAGGTACAACTCTTTGTTCAAGTTTCTAAGGCAGTGAAAGTAAATTAAGGCAGTGAACTCAAATATTAGATTCAAAACCTCATTGATAGTTGTCTCCTACTCAAAGAGAGAGGTGACTGTCTCGCTAACAAATTTCCCCCTGATAATAATCTGGGAATTTCTGTCTTGGGCCAAAATGGGGATTTTTAGTGAGGATTCTTTCAATTGCCAAACCTACAGCTGCTGTTCCTATTTGAATGATGGTATGTAGTTGAAAGTTACACCCTCATCCCCATTACCCAAATCTACCAACTCAAATGCTTTTAGTCATCAATTGATATAAAAGATGTTATATAAAATAGTATCTTTTCAAATGAAACACAGGTTTCAGCAATAGCTTTTAAGAGGTATGTTGGATAATTGCCACAATAACAACCTTAGCATTTACTTGTCTAAAAAAAATTTATATATATATATAAATTTCATTATTTTCCTCTTTTCCCAATTTTGGTGCTCATCTTGCTGCATTTAGAGCATTTTATCTGCTGCATTCATTCTTATTCACACAAGAAAGTGTATACATACATGCACGCACACACACACACAAACACACACAAAATCACTCATTTTCCATTAGTCCCTGGGAGCAACAGATAGAAAAGCATCCTGCTGGCAAAAGATGTTCCTAATAACTTTATACTACCACCATATGGTTTCAGATTCCATAATTTTTATGAAGGTGTTTATGAATTATTATTTCAGGAAAAAAATTAAAGTAGCTTTCTCTTTCAGAAGCTACTTCCATAATGGGATATTCACAGTGCAACACGGTGACTAAATTCAGAAAATATGTATGCCTAAGGATTTTTCTTTGGCAGTTGGCCATATTCCTTATGGCTGATTTCTTCTTCTCCTGAAGACCTTTGCACATATGGAAGGGAAAAAAATTTGAAAGGTTTTTTGCTTTCATGTGGTAATCACAGCTCCAGCGGCTTCCAATGCACCATGACTGTGATCACTCCACTACAAGTTAAGCAAAAGACTCTACCTTGCCTGTTTGCTTTAAGAAGATGTCTTCCTGTTTCATTCCAATGTCAATGAGTAGCGGCAGTTCTGGAACACTGTTCACAAGCTCTTTGATTTTTCTAGTGATCTGGAATCTCACTAGAGCATCACACTTAAAAAACTCATTGTCCCAACTGTTTATAAGAATAATTGTAGTTACAAAATAATTAATTATAAAGAAATATGTTTCTCATTTTTTAAAAGATTTTATTTACTTGAGAGAGAGAGCGAGCAAGCATAAGCAGAGGGAAGAGGCAGAGGGAAAGAGAATTGGAGAAGCAGACTCTTTGCTGAGCATAGGGCCCGATGCGGGACTCAATCGCAGGACTCCAGGATCATGACCTGAGCTGAAGGCAGACACCTAAACAACTGAGCCACCCAGGTGTCCTTAAAGCTCTAAGATTTAAGCCCTACTGGTTGCATGAACTCACAAAATTCAGCCCCTTTCATTTTCTAAGCCAGTGGCTTTGGGGAAACCTTCTCCTTTTGTATCCCCCTGTGTGCTCCTCTCTCCATCTCTATCTCTGTCTTTCTCTCTCCCTCTCCTCTCCTTCTCCCTCTCTTTCTTTCTTCTCCATGACCACATCTCCCTGTCCTCCATAGCATCCGCAATCCTTTTTCTCCTAAATTACATCTTTACACTTGCTACCTCCTTTGATTTGGCGTCTTCTCTCCTTATATTTGTGTAGTTTGTTCTGTCAGTCTTCTGGTCTACTTCTGGGCTATTTATGATGATTTGATTGTTATTTAGTTGTGTTCATGAGTTGAAATGAGTTTAGGGTCCTCATACTCCACCACTATCTTCCCTCTTCCCTATTAAGATGAAATGACTTATAGTTTATGGGGTGATACATAGGGAACTTCTGTATCTTCACTTGGCATGACCTGAAACCACCAGGGAGATGACAGAGCATAACAGACCCTTATATGTACCTTAATTGAACCTGTGAAATAAGTGTTGGAGCAGGTGATGTTCAAAGTCCCTTCTAACCACAGTCTTGCTCACTATACCACCCAACACTGATCACAGGACTTGGGGAGCCCCACCCAGTGAGTGGCGTTGTGGAAACTTCTGGTGCCTAGCCACAGAATAGGTGTGGGAGGGTGCATGTGTGGGCAGCAGCAGGAAGGCATCAGTGGATAGGTGGCTAAGAGTTCAGTGGGTTCAGTGTGAGCAGGATCCCTATGCTCCCCTCATGTGAGGGCTTTCCTTGTGGTTCTGCCCTGCAGTGCCTGGGCATGCCTATCCTGAATATCACCTGAGTGGCCTGTGCAACCTTATGGTTCCCCTACACCAGAAAAAAAAACCAAGTTAACAGAAAAAGCAACTTTTTTTTAACAGCAGTTTGACCTCATCTACCGAAAGGCCTATTTTGGGGCCTAGCAATCCCACTTTAAGGAATTGACCCTATAGATTTCGTATATGTGCCAATGACATATATACAAAGTTTTTTTATTACAGTATTATTTGTAGTAGCAAGAAAAGAGGTAAAAACTAAATTTTCATCAGAAACATTTTGGTTACATTATGACACGTTGATGCAATGAAAACCCATGCAACATTTTTAAAGAGAGTGAGGAATCTTACTCTTTGCAAGTTATATTAAATAGAATGATCTACAACTTATAAAAGATGAAAAAGAAATTGGTTCAAAACTATGTATAAAATAATATTTGTGTAAAAAAACATACTGTTTCAGTACTTGTATATGTATAAAATCTAAAAGGGTACAGAATGAAGTCATGAAACTAACTTTTGTTGTTTCCAGGAAGGAAACTTGGTGGCTGAGAGACAGAGATGGAAGGGAAACTTTTCACTGTGTACTATTTTATGCCTTCAAATTTTGAATGTTGTGGATGTATTACCTTTCAAAATAAATACAATGAAAAAAATTCAGTATTACAAAAATTCCATATTTTTATTGTATTCATATGAATATATGAACACATAAAAATCGGAGATCTTTAATGATACACACCAAATAGCAAACAGATATTACTGCCCTAGGAGGGGAGGTGGGAGGCTAGATGTATATGTGTGGTGGATCTTACTTTTTACTTTAAATTGCTTCAATTTGAAAATGAGATTTCATAATTGTACCAATGAAGTATATACAAAAGGACTTGCACCATAAGACTAGAAGCACTGAGCCAAGGGAGTACAGCTTTCTCAATTCAGCCATATATTTATAAGGTACTCATCCCTATTAACTTGGTCTTGAGTCATCATTCCCTTGAGTCTTTCTGATTGATTGAGATAATAACTCCTTGCCACATGAGAACTCACAGTGAAACAGTAAGATGACTATCAGTCCTATAATGGCCTCTGTGGAGAATAATGAAATTTTTATATCAGAAGAGCTACCCAAGAGGCAAAGAATATGAAAAGATAAGCAGTGGAAATAACTTTTACAACTATCTCAGATACAACTCATATTTCAAAGTATATAATTTGAAGATGTTGTCATGTTTAATTAGTTTAACAAAATTGAAAGTGACTGCTGTGTACATAATGACCTTAATAGTGTTGATGCTGTCAGTGAAAGTTCCCTGTCATCTTTATATTAAGTTTAGTAGTGTTTTTAATGTAAAATTAGGACTGCAGATTATTCCCCTACCAGCCTTCGTCCCAGGATGTGGCTCTAACCAGATGCAGTTATACAGCCACATGGAACCTTGCTTTCTCGTGCTGGAAAAGATGTCTGTAATTATTGGATTCAATAAGGATGAATCCAGATTGCTAACCAAAGAAATGAATATGTAGTCTTGGAGGCCACTGAAAAGAACTTGTGATTTATAGTTAGTAATTCTGTGTTAAAGACCTAGATACATTATATGGTAGCTGTATCACTTTGCATAATCAGGTATTCCTAATAGTTAACCAACTCTCCTTATCCTATTACCTATCTCACAAAGTTATTGAAACAATAAAATGAGATAATATTATGAAATCATGTTGTAAACTCTATAGTGTTATGCACTATATGTTATATATGTTATGCAAATACTATCATTATCATCTTTTAGCACGTACAACGACAGAGATAATGATAAGTGGCTATGGTAGCTTCCCTCACATTGTCATAAAGAACATTTCCCCTTTAGTTCTAGAATCACATGGCAACTTTTAAAACATGCAACTTCCAGAAGGTCTCACTGAAAATTTTGCTCTGTAACTTATTTCTTTCACTTCATGGGGAAAAGGTAAGAATTAACATTTTATAATAATACAAGAAAATACTTGGTAATAAAACATAACAGAAATTTATTGTTTAGTTTTATGTCTTTCTGAACTGCTAGAAATGGACAAAAAAGATAGTATAAACACTGATTTTTTTCTCTTAAATTTCAGTTATCTACCTCATATTCTACCATGCCATCCTTGTGTTCTTTACCTGGACCTACTGGAAGTCTATATTTACACTCCCACAACAGCCAAATCAGAAGGTAAGAATCCTGGTTACTTCCTAAAGGCTAGAGAGACAGGGCCTGGTAGTGAGTATTAAGGAGGGCATGTATTGCATGGAGCACCAGGTGTGGTGCATAAACTATGAGTCTTGGAACACTGAAAAAAATAAAATAAAATTGAAATTGAAAAAAATTAAAAGTAATAAAAATTTTTAAAAAAGGAAAGCAGAAATGCAAAACAAAATAAAACAAAACAAAAAACCATAAGACGGTGAAAAAAGAAGCAAATAGACTTAATTTAAGGAGGAGAGATTCAGGGTAATTTTTTAAAAAGTCTCTTAATGATGCAAGTAAATTAAGGGTAGGATAGTCTGTAGAAGGATAATCTTTTGCAAAATTACTGGCCATAGATACTTGGAAGACTAAGAAACCACTATTTAAATTAGAGATATAATACTATTTAAAAATTTCAATTTAGTTAACATATAATATATTATTAGCTTCAGGAGTAAAATTTAGTGATTCATGAATAGCATATATTACCCAGTGCTCATTATACCAAGTGCCCTCCTTATGGCCCATCACCCAATTACCCCATCCCCCACCCACCTGCCCTCCAAAAACCCTCGTTTGTTTCCTATAGTTAAGAGACTCTTACGGTTTGTCTCCCTCTCTATTTTTATCTTATTTTATTTTCCCTTTCCTTCCCCTATTTTCATCAGTTTTCTTTTTTAAGTTCCACATATGAGTGATTTGTCTTTCTCTGACTGACTTATTTTGCTTAGCATAATACCCTCTAGTTCCATCTACATCATCGCAAATGGCAAGAATTCATCCTTTTTGGTGGCCAAATAGTATTCCATTCCATATATATGCTATGTATATTTACATATATATGTATATATACATATCTTCTTTATCCATTCATCAGTCAATTTCACATATATTTTAC
>PITA01028838.1:0-18764 GCA_004023965.1 Spilogale gracilis | reverse complement strand
GTGGCAGAAGGAAAGCAAATGGGAACTAGGGTAATCTAGGGAGGGAAACGAAACAACAGAGACTTTGAACACAGAAACAAACTGAGGGACTTGGAGGGAGGGGGGTGGAGGAATGGGAGAGCCTGGTGGTGGGTACTGGGGACACCTAAAGCGTGGAGCACTGGGTGTGGGGAATGGGGAATGAATCTTGAAACACTGGGAAAAAAATTTTAGTAACAATATAATAATAATAATAATAATAATAATAATAATAATAAAAGAAGGTACACACTGGAATACTATACAGCCATCAAAAAGAAAAATCCTGCCATTTGCAATGGTATGGATGGAACTGGAGGGTATTATGCTGAGTGAAATAAGTCAATCAGAGAAAGACAATTATCATATGATCTCTCTGATATGGGAAATTTAAGAGGCAGGTCAGGGGGTCATGGGGGTAGGGAGGGAAAAAATGAAACAAGATGGGACCGGGGAGGGAGACAAACCATAAGAGACTCTTAATCTCAGCAAACAAACTGAGAGTTGCTGAAGGGGAGGAGGTTAGGAGGGATGGGTGACTGGGTTATGGACATTGGGGAGGGTATGTACTATGGTGAGTGCTGTTAATTGTGTAAGACTGATGATTCATAGACCTGTACCCCTGAAGCAAATAATACATTATATATTAATAAAAAAGAAAAAAAAGCAACTCTGGGACATCTGAGTGGCTCAGTGGATTGAGCATCTGACTCTTGGTTTCGGCTCAGGTCATGATCTCCCCGTCAGGAAATTGAGCCCAGTCTGCCTCCATCCTCAGTGGGGAGTCAGCTTGAGATTCTCTCCTTCTGCCCCTCCCCCAACTGATATGTACACACTCTCTCTCTCTAAAATAAATAAATCTCTATAAATTTAAAATCACATAAAAATTAAACTCACGGGCGCCTGGGTGGCTCAGTTGGTTAAGCAACTGCCTTTGGCTCAGGTCATGATCCCCAAGACCCGAGACCAAGCCCCACATCGGGCTCCCTGCTCGGTAGGAAGCCTGCTCCTCCCTCTCTCACTCCCCCTGCTTTTGTGTGCCCTCTCTGGCTGTGTTTCTCTCTGTCAAATAAATAAAATCTTAAAAAAAAAAAAAAGCAAACTCACAACTCTATACCATACGAATGTTACCAGTATTCGTCTACCACCAGTAATGGTGCTTGGATTGCCAGCCGATAGGCCAGTGATCCAACTCTAAAATCCCATTTTACATTCTGCTTGCTCGGAGTGGTCATAGTATCAAACCAGGTCAGGTTTGCTAGGAACTAGACTCTGAAGTGGTGATTTGTGCAAGGAATTTACTAGGGGGCAGCCACAAGAACACACCTGAAGGGAGTGAGGGGAACAAGTTTGGGCAAAGAAAGAAATTGAGCTGTGATATAATCACCTAACCAATGCCTTAGTCCTACAGGAAGCTCTAGAGTTGAGATAGTCCTCCAGAGGTGTCCTAAACTGATGAAGAAAACCAGACCTTCTTACTCTCTAAACACTCAGTCACTGAATTGCATGCTGTGGGTCTGGCAGCTATGGGAAGGAGTACTTTGGTCATGAAGAAGCAATCTTGGCACCATGCCACAGCATCCACTACATCAAATTTCTATAAGAAGCAATGGTGTGAAGGGCAATGAAGGGAGCCTATGACGGAGCAAGAGATTTAGCAGGCAGAATGACCAAAAGTAATGTGCAGGCTTTGCTTTGATCTCCATCCACACAAGCCAACTATAGAAAAGCATCTTTGAGACAACTGGGGGAAAATTTGCATGGGGAAAGAATATTGAAGGAAATTATATAATTATTGATTCTGTTTCACGTGATGATGGCATGATGGTTATGTAAAAAAAAAAAAATCTGCCTACTTGAGATGTGGACTGAAATAAAGGTGAAATGAGAGGATGTCTGGAATTCACATGAAAATATTTCAGGAAAATAGTGGAGAAGGGAGGAGCTATAATGAGATCAATAAAATGATGATAACTATTAAAGCTGAGGGATGGGTCATAAACATACATTATGCTATTCTCCCTACATTTGTTTAAAATTTCCACAATGAAAATATTTAAGGACACATAATGGGTATTCGTGGTGTGCCACCAACTATTGCCCTCAAGCACAGCAAGATCTATTGTTGTCACTGGGGCCACAGGCTCCCTTCCACACTGTTTCTTGATAGAAAACTAAGGCCAAATTTACAATACTCATTATGAGTTGCAGGGAGAGTCTAACTCTTTAGAACACAACTATAACTCTCAAAGGCTGCTAAAGACAACACTTTTCTGTAGATTGGTCATCAAATGATACCCAAAACCTAAAACACTGGTTGGCCCAGCATAAGTAATGAATAAATGTTTGTGGAAATGAAGATGCAAGATATTCCCTGGCTTCCTCTTCTTGTCACCACCCACCCCTCCCTTAGCTTGTTTCTATCCCTTGGACTCTGGATTCTATTAAGAATCTATGCCCAATGGAAAAGGGTCATGAGTTCCTGCTGTCTTGCTTTTGGCCTTGTGTGACTAAGCACTGGTGCTTTGTATGCAACTCTTATTCTTATTGCTGTTATCAATAATAACTTCCCCTCTTCAAAAACATCTCCCCTTCCAAGTGGGTGTTCCACATAAGTGAAATGTTGGAGAGGGGCAGTAATAGGTAAAACATGTTTCAGAGAAAGCAAGACAGCAGGAAGTCAGGGAGGTGAAAGCAGAGCTCTACTGCAACCAGATAGAGAAACAGGCAGGGAAGAGAAAGAGAGGGAAATCCAGGCAGATTCAAAAATTCTGAGGATCTGCGGGAAAAAGCCTCAGACCTCTGGCCAGAAACTGAAGTGTATGTCTGCAAAATATGTATGGCCAAGCAACGAACAGCTTCAACCTCCCAATAGCCTTTCTCTAGGCTCCATAAGACAGTTTTCCCACACCTTCTATCCTCCTTTCCTCAGCAAAGTCCCAAATCAGCAGTCAGCTCGACATCAATGTGCAAAAGGCTAGAGCCCCAGGTAAAACAAAAGACGCCTGCAAAAAGGCAAATGAGAAAGGAACTCAAAGAAAGTTCACGATGGAAAAATAAACACAGTCAAAACAAACATCCACAGAGAGGGAAACCAAAGAGACAAGATCGGCCAGAAAATATAAGAACAAAAACAATGAGAAAAGCCAAGAACGGGGAGGGGGGGGCAGGATGGACTAAAATAAAATACAGACATAATCCTCCAAAGAAAAGGGACAGAATTAGCACGGCCAGGCAGTGGATGGGGAGGGGGGACAGAGTTAAAAGCTTTTACACACATTGTCTCACTTAATCCTCACAGCATTTTGAAAAGTGAATGTTGGTAATAATCATTTTGCAGAGGTAAAAATTGAGGCTTAGCAGCTTAGCAAGGTATTTGTCTAAAGCTTTACAGAGAGAAAACAGTAGAGCAGAATTTGAACACAGTTCTACTAATTTCAAACTATAGACTCTCTCACAGGCTATCTTAGGTTTGAAAATATGACAAATATGACTTCTAAATTTGGTTGACTGCTTTCATTAGTAGTAATAACTATATGCTCAATTATTCCTTAATTTGGGATCATTTCTTCCTTCTTAAAGATTTTATTTATTTATTTGGCAGAGAGGTAAGGCAGAGGGAGAGGGGGAAACAGGCTCCCCGCTGAGCAGAGAGCCTGAGATCAGGACCTGAGCTGAAGGCAGAGACCCAACCCACTGAGCCACCCAAAAGCCCCTGGAATCATTTCCTGAAAGAGATCCCAAACGTTTTTATTCCATCAAAGACATTGTCCTGTATGCCTCACCCAAACTCCTAAGTTTGATGTAGAAATCTCTCCTCTCAGGCTCCTGGGTATCTCAGTGGGTTAAGCCTCTGCCTTCAGCTTTAGGTCAGGATCCCAGGATCCTGGGACTGAGTCCCACATGGAGTTCCTGCTCAGCAGGAGTCTGCTTCTCTCTCTGCCCTTCCCCCATTTGTGTACGCTCTCTCTTTCTCTCTCTTGTGTGTGTGTGCATGCAAAAATAAATTTTTAAAGGTCTTGAAGGAAGGAAGGAAGGAAGGAAGGAGGGAAGGAAGGAAGGAAGGAAGAAAAAAAGAAAAATTTCTCCTCCCCATTGATGAACCATCAAACTACATCCTAACAGCTAAGGTAAAAGGAGACAACAGTACCTACACCTGTTCAGGTTACTCTAAAGCTCTTTAAAAAAAAAAAAAATCCCAGAGCACCTGGGTGGCTCAGTTGGTTAAGTGACTGCCTTCGGCTCAGTTCATGATCCCGGAGACCTGGGATCAAGCCCCACATCGGGCTCCCTGCTCAGCAGGAAGCCTGCTTCTCCCTCTCTCACTCCCCCTGCTTGTGTTCCCTCTCTGGCTGTGTTTCTCTCTGTCAAATAAATAAAATCTTTTAAAAAAAAATCCTTTAAGACCACTCTGAGAAGACTTAAAATTACAGAGGGAAAGAGTCAGGAGCAACGGGAGACGGAAACTGTCTCCCCTATGAAAATGTCTTTGAAGCTGATGATTAAAGAGTAGGAGCCATTGATATGTGGATCTGCTGTGGGTGTTGGGGACCTGAATGCAAAATATCTTTTTGTTTTCTTTCTTATGATTTTTTAATTTTATTAACATATAATGTATTATCTGCTTCAGGGGTACAGGTGTGTGAATCATCAGTCTTACACAATTCACAGCACTCACCATAGCACATACCCTCCCCAGTGTCCATCACCCAGCCATCCTATTCCTCCCCTCCCCACCCCAGCCACTCTCAGTTTGTTTGCTGAGATTATTAAGGGTCTCTTATGGTTTGTCTCCCTCCCCAGTCCCATCTTGTTTCATTTTTTCCTCCCTTCCCCCATGAGCCCCTACCCTGCCTCTCAAATTCCCCATATCAGAGAGATCATATGATAATTGTCTTTCTCTGATTGACTTATTCTGAATGAGAAATATCTTATATCCCCATTAGGTCATAAGCTTCTAGAGAACAACATCACACACTGCAACTTTATATTGTCCTTAAAATTCACAAGTACCCAGAGATGAGTCAAATAACTAAATGAATATTGGATATTACAGCCTTGTGCATTTGGGCAGTATCAAGACACCCTTTTCCTTTTGAAACAGTTATTCTTAAATTTCATTTTTAATTCTAGAAGAAGGAAGTCAAGACAATACTATGACTAAGTTTTGGAACTAACCTAGCTCCTTTTTTAGCAAAAAAGAAAGTAGTGAAGGTCTGGGGCACTTAGGAGAGATCACGAAGTGCTAATCTGACAGCATTCACAGGATGTTAAATTCCCTTTGTCCCTTCGATTTCTTCCCTCCTCTCCCCAACCCATTGGAGTTCTTATATTTCACATTTAGTAGCATAGGATACGTAAGTAGAATACAGAGTCAGTACAGACAAATGACTAACGACTCTGGTCTTCCAGTGGGAATTCTTGAGCCTGTGGAAGTTTAGATCCTTCCACAAAGAACCCCTTCTCCAACATGACTTTACAAGCCCCTCAGATTTACTGGCTGAGCTCTGAATGCAGTGTTGATTTTCCTGGTTCATAAAGCCAGGCAGAGTTCCTGTTGCCAGACAGGTGTATTTGTTTTTGAATGATAAGGACACTCACTTGCTCTCAGTTTAGCTAATAATAAACACTTTAAACATCCTTCTAAGTCTGAAAGAGGAAAGAATAAAAAACCCTCAGGCGACAAATTCTGTTAGTAGACTCCCAGCCCCTAGAGAACGTATGGCCTCATACAAGAGGTGGGTGCTTGCTGGCTTTTGAAAGCTCTCTCCCATCAGTAGAGGCCTGAGGTTAGTCTCATCTGACTCAAGAAAGGAGAAGGGTGCCTGGGTAGCTCAGTCGTGAAGCATCTGCCTTCGGCTTAAGTCTCATTGGGCTCCCTGCTCAGTGGGAAACCTACTTCTCCCTCACCCACTCCCCCTGCTTGTGTTCCTTCTCTCTCTCTCTCTGTCAAATAATCTTTAAAAAAAAAAAGAAAGAAAGAAAGAAAGAAAGAAAGAAAGAAAGAAAGAAAGGAGATTTCAGGAGTTAGGAGAAATAGAATAATTAAAACGAGAATATTGGCCCCAAAGAGAGACCAGAGGGAGTCAGTGCCAGTGAGGAAACCTTTTTCACCTCTATTACTCTCCCAGCCTATAAACCTGCTGCCTGTGAGAGTGGAGGTCTGATGAAACCAACAGTAACAAAAGCAGACACAAGTGGGGTGATGTGGGAAAAATAAGTGTGACAAAGGAAAATTCAAGAAGAAAGAAAACAAGTTTGCTTATCTCTCAAGTAGCTTAAAAAAACCTAATCTTGGGGCGCCTGGGTGGCACGGTTGGTTGAACGACTGCCTTCGGCTCAGGTCATGACCCCGGAGACCCGGTATCGAGCCCCACATCGGGCTCCCTGCTCTGCGGGAAGCCTGCTTCTCCCTCTCTCACTCCCCCTACTTGTGTTCCCTCTCTGGCTGTGTTTCTCTCTGTCAAATAAATAAAATCTTTAAAAAAAAAAAAAAAAAACTAATCTTTCAGGGAGCCTGGGTGGCTCTGCCTTCGGTTCAGGTCATGATCTCAGGGTCCTGGGATGGAGACCCGCATCATGCTCTCTGCTCAGCAGGGAGCCTGCTTCCTCCTCTCTCTCTGTCTGCCTCTCTGCCTACTTGTGATCTCTCTCTGTGTCAAATAAATAAATAAAATATTTTAAAAAATACCTAATCTTTCAAACAAGGTGGTTTCAAAAGGGATGCACGTTAGTATTCACTGGGGTAGCTCCCTGTGCCTTAACTATCAAGCTAACTTCCTGGATCAAGTGGTCCAACAACATGAAGAGAGTGGAACAAAGCCATTGGCATCCTGGCCACTGATGCTGTAATCTATTCCTACCTCAGGTGGACTGAGCTTCAACCACTTGCTTGACTCTCAATCTACCACCACCACTGCCCCCCCAAATCACCTGAAAGGAGCTTGCTCTGGCTGGAATCTGATGGGCCCGGGGAACCACTGGCTGTAGTCTGGTTCCCTCACAGCTCCTGATGGGCTCGTGGTTTATCCCGTGAAGGAGGAAGGAACAGCTCTGCCCCTAGAAGAGATGAGAGAGGGAGAGCACACCCATCATCTCCTGCACTGTCCGAAGCTGGCCAGCAGCACTGGCCACTAGTGGGTTTTCTGCTAAGCGATATCTCTGGAACTCTGACACCAGGAGCAGAAGGAAATGGCAGCTCTTTTCATGAAGTAGGCATGAAAGAGTGACTGAGACCAATTTATCTTCTTTTGTCTCACCCTTTTCGTGGAACTTCATTCTGAGGATTTAAAGTCTCCACAAATCAAACTAACCTCTCTCTTTCTCCATTGTTCTACCTTCTTTCAATTCACAAAATAACCCTTCTCAGGAATGTTTTACTTACACGTACTTCATTTCTTTCCCTCCAGTACATCTGCACTTGAAGATTAAGATTTGTTGTTCTCTTTTCAAAAGTAACCCCAAATTTCCATTTCGAATTTTAGATGGCACATACATGAATATTTATGTAACAACTCTTCTCTAACTTTTAATGTTTTCATAATTTAAAAGGAAAGAAAAGGGTAGTAGAAGAAATTGAAAATGTTTCACATCCTTTTTTCTCAAAGTCAAAGTTAGGATACAGTTAGAAAAATTACTGTTTAGAAAGTTCAGATTATGTTTCTGAACCATGCCTCTCTCTGATGTGAGCCATGTCTTCAGAGAGTACAATGTGTTGGCAGGTATTGCAAAGGTAGTATCATCTTTAACGATGAAGCTGTGAAGCTGCATGAACACTCTCCATTCTGTGCATACTTGCTTCCTGGATTCCTCTTGCCTCAGCTTATAAAAGTCATATTTCTTTTTTTCAGTCTTTTTACCATACCTCTGTGCTACAATTACACATCCACATAGAAATACCTCCTTAAGAGATATATACATGGGACACCTCGGTGGTGTCTGCCTTCTTTCAGCTCAGGTCATGATCCCAGAGTCCTGGGATCGAGCCCCGCATCAGGCTCCCTGCTCAGCGGGAAGCCTGCTTCTCCCTCTCTCAGTCCCCCTGCTTGTGTTCCCTCTCTAGTTGTGTTTCCCTCTGTCAAATAAATAAATAATATATTTTTTAAAAAGAGAGAGTGGGGCGCCTGGGTGGCTCAGTTGGTTAAGCGACTGCCTTCGGCTCAGGTCATGATCCTGGAGACCTGGGATGAGTCCCACATCGGGCTCCCTGCTAGGCGGGAAGCCTGCTTCTCCCTCTCTCACTCCCCCTGCTTGTGTTCCCTCTCTGGCTGTGTTTCTCTCTGTCAAATAAATAAAATCTTAAAAAAAAAAAAAAAGAGAGAGAGAGAGATGCTCAAGTATTTAGGGGTGAAGAGTCTACAACCTGCTTAACTAGTTCAGAGGTAAATAAACAGGTAGATAGATGTGTGTATATATGTGTGTGGGTATATATATATATATAGGTGCACACATGTATACACATGTACATATGTGTATATGCTCATAAACATGTGTTTAATGATATTGTATATAAAATGAAAGATAAGGTAAAATATGTAAATAGTAATTTATTGAGACTTAATGGAGGAAATGTGGGGTATTCCTTTCTCTTTTTCTGTATGCTGAGATTTTTCATGATGAAAAACTTGAACACGTGAATAGAAGGAAAGAGGAAAAATGGAAAGAAAGAGGCAAAGTGGGGGAAGGATGGAAGGAAGGAAGGAAGGAAGGAAGGAAGGAAGGGAGGGAAGGAGGGAAGGAGGGAAGGAGGGAGGGAGGGAGGGAGGACAGACCCTGAATGATGTGGGTTTAGCTGATTTGCTCATTCTGAAAACTTTAATGGTCAACAATGGCTCATGACATTACATTTTAACCATCCCATGCCCAATTATTGTAGTTTACACAATCGCTTTGTGATCTCTTGTTACCATTTTCCCTGGACTTCTCCATGAACTTTCACAGAGAACCTTCTCTTTGAGAACCCTCCCAATTAGCTGTAAGGCTCTCTACTGGTCATTATTCCGTGACTCTGACTTGTAGTTGAGACCTGCCTCAGCATGTGCTCAGCATGAGTACTTCACACCTGCTCTTTTCTGCACTTACAGGGTCTCCTCTTATTGTTGACCACCCGGCTTGAGCTAAAGGTAGATCTTGTTGACTGGATGACCCAGTCAACACATGTGAAAATCTGCTGGGGTAGTCTTCTGGATAAGCTCCTGTTTTCTGCATGAAATGGGCCTTTTCACCATTTTTCCTTTAAGTCTTTGCCTTTTCCCTTCAGCTCCTTTTCTCCTTTTTCTTGTATGGAACACAAATATGATATCTAGAACCACAGCAGCCATCTTAAGATCTTAAGGAGACCATAATAAGAATGTAAATGGATGGGGCGACTGGGTGGTTCAGTCATTAGGTGTCTGCCTTCAGCTCGGGTCGTGATCCTGGAGTTCTGGGATTGAGCCCCATATCAGGCTCCCTGCTCAGTGAGAAGCCTGCTTCTCCCTTTCTCACTCCCCCTGCCTTTGTTCCCTCTCTACTGTGTTTCTCTTGTCAAAAAAAAAAAAAAAAAAAAAAAAAAAAAAAAAAAAAAAAAAAAAAGAAGAAAGAAAGAAAAAGAAAAGAATGCGGAATGGAAAATATAAAAGGGTCAAGGTTCCTGATGGCATCAGTGAGCCACTATGCCAGTCTTGAAACTCCTCTTGAGAAAAACAAATTCACCCTAGAAGATTGAAACCTTATAGAAGGGTTTTCCACAATCTTCAGGTGAAAGCATATCCAACTAACTTGATGGATTTGCCACCTTCTAGTATATTTGGTCCTGGCATAACAAAAATCACTCCCAGCCTCATAGTACTCACTGATAATGCCCTAATCAGAACTTAGTCTGCCTACAAGTTGTCAAAGGAAAGAATCTTTCATATGTCATATTCCTCACACTCCACTTGGGGACAGGTCTTTGGCTCTGAACTTGACTGTTTCTTTTGTTTTCTTTGAATTCTTATTCTGAAAGTACAACATGATTTTTTCAGATTAGTGGGCTAGGCCCAATTCTTTCAGAGTAGGCAACCTTGCTACTTTTACCCCTAGAGAATTACCCAAATATTGAACTAAAGAAATTGAATACAGTCTATGAGTGCTGGTAAATGTAGGCATGAAATTTTTCAGGAAATAAATCTTAGGGCCTGTAGAAACACCTGGAGACTCTGGGAGAAGAATCCTGGTCTTCTTATTAGGCAGGAAGACAGGGAGAAAAGACATACTTTGGTTTTGTAAGCTTCCAAAGAACAGTTTAATAAGGCTCAGCTAGTAATTGGAGATAAAAATCCCTCACCTTGGCATCGCTGAAGTGCAAACCAACACAGAACAACTTTCCCTTACCCTTAGTCCCTAGGCCTCAGCTTTGGACTGGGCCCCAAAATGCTTTCTGTTTTAGAAACCCCAAATTATACAAAATTCAGTAGGTCTGGGGTTTGAACATAAGAATAAAACAAGCCAAGTTTCCACCTGACCTTAGCTAACCTTGAAATCGATCATTCTTCCAGGGCTGGTCTGGCTAACAGTGAAACTTGTGGTTTCATCTTGGTTTTACCACAAAACTTTGTGATGAAACAATAAGACCCACTGAGATTTGCACTTCCCTTCTTGTCTTGTTTCAAACTCTTTTCGCGAAGTCTAATGACTTCTATAGCATATGACTGTGATGACTGTGTAAATCTGCCATTTCTCTTCTGTTCCACAGAGGCTCAGAACCAAATTTCTGCCCAGCAACATTTTTTGAGAACTCAGTGGTGAAAAAGCAGAGAATACTAAAATCCATTTAGTGTAATATATATTAGCACTATTAGACCAACAATAACAACTCAGTTTGAAAGTCACATTTGAAAAAACTTCTGGGTGTTGTGTATCATGGAATAGAATTGTTAGATGACAGAAACCCAAGCATTGATAAATGTCCCAGGCGGGGAATACAAGAAACATAGAACTGGTACAGCATCTTGAACGGTCCTAAGAAGCCAAAAATCTGAACATGCAATCATTAGCAAGGACAAAACATCTCAATCTCATGAGCTGATGGCACCATTGTAGGTGTAAGAAGCATCTCCATTCTGTGTTTTGGCTTGCCATTCGTGTAGGTACAGACAAGAGTGCTAAATGTCATGTAATCTCATATACTTTCATTTTTTTATTGAGGTATATTTGACATATAATATATTAGCTTCAGGTGTTCAACATAATGATTCTGTAATTGTATGTATTACAAAAATAATTCTAGTTAACATCCAAAACAGAGATTCCTGTCAAAGATCCATTATTTTCCATAAAATACTGAATCCCAATATCATTGTGTTATCATGGTTCTGAGCGGCACATAACAAAAGTGAAAACAGAAAGCTCTATCTTCCTTGAGCCCCTTCCAAATATGAATCCTATTTTGTACTTTTAGAAATTTTAGCCACAAAAATCCATTAACCAACTTAGTGACAAAGAAAGAGATTTTTTTGCTTTAGGCCAAAGACTCTTGTGAATTATGCATGATGTTTTTCAGTGCTAGGAAAAGGGAACCAGGGCAGGAGAAATATATGCCAACACTTTTGCAAAATCCTAAAAGCAGATAACTGGTCTTCTTATGTCAAGAATATACTAAAGACAATCTTTGGGTCAGTGATAACCTAGGGGCAACTTTTTTTTCCCTAAGAGTTCAGCTTTTTATTGAACAGGTTACAGAAGATGTGTGGTCCAAAAGACCAGGGCACCTGAGTGACTCAGTCAGTTGAGTGTCTGTCTTCAGCTCAGATCATGATCCCAGGGTCCTGGGATCGAGCCCCACATAGGGCTCCCTGCTCAAGGGGGTTGGTCTGCTCCTCCCTCTGCTGGCCACTCCCCCTGCTTGTGCATATTTTCTCTCTCTCTCTCTCAAATAAATAAACAAAATCTTAAAAAAAAAATACCAAAGCCCATGCCATCCTCAGACTCCTCTGATTCTTCTTTTTTACTTCCACTTTCTTCACCTCAGCTGGTGCAACAGTGGTGGAAGGAGCAGGACCTTCTGCTGATGCAGCACCAGCAGCTGGTCAGGTCCACCAGCCCCTATACCGCAGATGAGGCTCCTGAAGTCGACACCGGCCAGGCCCTTTGCAAACAAGCCTGGCCAGAGAAGTACAGCATTTATACCTGCTGCTTTAATGAGGGCACTGATCTTATTCCCTGTGATTATCACCTCATCATCATGCAGGCGAGCTCCCAGACAGAGGCCTTGGCCTGGTGAGTGAGTGCTGAGCGGGTGCTGTGTGGCATCGTGCTTGTCGCTGGATGAAATGAGGACCTCACCCCAATACGGTCTGAGCATCCTCAGAAGCACCTTAGCGGCAGCTGAGGAAAGGCCCAACTTTAAAACTTCCTGCAAAAGTGATCAAAATTTTAAAATTTCTGCAAAAGTCATCAAAAATGATCTAAGAAGGCTAGATGATTGTCCCTTTCCCCCTACCTCACCTACGTAGTTACCACACAAACAATGCCTTGCAATTTTCATGTCCTTCCCAAGGATCAATCTGGAAGAAACTCCATGAAGCTCTTGATAGACCAAGACATGTATTTATTTCCCTTAAAAAGCCATTTCTATCTTCTTGCCCTCAATGGAAATCGCAAGTTGTCCCAAAGCTACTATGAGCCCCCATCTACCAAGTCCATAAGTCACAGATGAATTTCTTGTCTCATAGCTTATGAAAGTGAAAAAGCCCCCACACACACTTTTCCCCTAAGTCCCAAGCAGTGAGTATGGCACCAAAACTAAAATTGATGATATTATATATTTAGTATTGAAGCCAAAACATGGTCAGAGTCAAGGGGTCCCTAATTTCTTACCCTCTGAAAGATATAGGTACAAGCTCCTTAAGGTGAAAAGCCACCCACCAACTGCCTATGTCACCAATGTATAAAACTCATTGAGCTCATAATATAAACAGAGAACTATTTACTATATTCTTGGCACTGGCAAGCTTATAAACAATACCTCAGTGAAGTATTTTTGCATTGGATTTGTTTCCTGAGTGTGTTTTTCTTATAAAATCTGCATGTTTACTCAAGATTACATTGCTCATTAGGCATTACAGCTGTCCTTGTGACCTAAATTCAAAAGGGGTGTTGCTTGGGCATTTTCCCATTAAGAATTGAAACCATTGGCCCTTCTTGGGTTGAGGTACAGGAACGTTTTTGTGTACAGCATCCAGCAGGTGGCACTCACATCCAAGGATACAGGGAGCTTTCCCACATGCAGGGGTGGGGGGGGAATCTTTGTTCACAAAAGATGGATTCATTACTACTCAGTAAATAGTGGAAAGATGGCTTCTTAATAAGACCATGAATTTCACTCCTAGTGTCTTCTTAAATGAAGTTTTGACATTGGATATAAGCCGCCAGTCAATTTGTGTGTTTTGTGTGTGTGTGTGGAGAAATTCTATACTGAAAATATGGCTTTGTAGACATTATGGACTGAATGTTTATGCCCCCTGAATATTCATATGTAAACTCTAATGCCCCAGCATGATGGTATTAGGTGGCGGGGCCTTTGGGAAATACTTAGGTTACAAGAATAGAGCTCTTGGGGTACCTGGCTGGCTCAGTCAGTGGAGCATGCAATTGTTTTTTCTTTTCTTTTCTTTAAGATTTTATTTATTTATTCGACACAGAGAGACACAGCAAGAGAGGGAACACAAGCAGGAGGAGTGGGAGAGGGAGAGGCAGGCTTCCCACTGAGCAGAGAGCCCGACCTGGGCTCAATCCCAGGTCCATTACCTGAGCAGACGCTTCACCAACCCAGCCACCCAGGCGCCCCTCATGTTGGTATCCTGATCATAGCATTCCAACCCCCAGGACTGTGAGCAATAGTTGTTGTTTAAGCCACCCAGTCTATGATAATGTGGCCTAAGATAATCCTGTTGGCCCTTTCCTGATTTGACAATATTTGGAATAGGATTAAGGAACCACATACCACTTTGAATATTAAAAGAGCAAGCCAAAGCCATTTTGAATAAAAATGAATTGAGCAGAGAGGTACCTAGGTGGCTCAGTCAGCTGAGCATCTGTCTTCCACTGGGGTCTTTGCTCAGTGGGGAGCCTGCTTCTCCCCCTGCCTGCCACTCCCCCTGCTTGTGCTTGGGCTCTCTCTGATGATAGATAGATGATAGATAGATAGATAGATAGATAGATAGATAGATAGATAGATAGATAGATAAAATCTTTTTAAAAAGTCTTACTGGCTTCATAAGACTGGGTAGACTAATACTACCTAACAATGCCACTCCCTAAGCACTTATATATACAATAAAACCTGCAACATAAAGAAATTTAATCTCTACAGCGACTCTATGAGACAGGTAGCATGATTATCTCCACTTTGTAGGAAGGAAAAATGAAGTTTATAAACAAATTTCATAACCCATTTTTCCTCATCTCCTCATCTGCAAAGTGAGGAAGAAAGTATAAGCTATTTCTTAGGGTTATGAGAATCAACTAAAAGAATCCATACAAAGCTCCTAGCCTTGTAAATCTTAAATAATGCTGTTGCTGCTATTCTACTATCCCTGCTGCTGTGATTACTACTTCTGCTACTATTATATTACAATATTATATTATTTTGTTATACATATTATTATATTATTAATTAAGTTAATATTATATATTATAATAATTTATTATTATTATTATTATTGAAGTTATTTGTTCAGAGTCCCACTGAACTGTATGCAGGGTCAGAATTTGAATTCAGGTCCTTTTTGATTCCAGAACTTGGGTGTTTAGTAAGTAGAAGACAATGCTCCTGAATAACTAAACCAGTGTAATTTTTTTTTTTTTTTGCTTTTTCTTTTTCTTTTCTTCCATAACCCAGCCACCCTATACCTCCCCTCCCACCCTCCAGCAACCCTCAGTTTCTTTTCCAAGATTAAGTCTCTTATATAAGCCAGTAATTCTGAGAATAAAATAACACTCTGGAAATAGGAAATGACTCCCTTTAATGGAGAGAACCACCACCGTGTCTTCAAGTTTCTCCTTTCAGACCCAAACACACACGTGAACAAGCAAATGCCTTGCCTCCCCCAACTCATCCTGTAGGTCAGGATAACCTTTTATCTTTCTGAGCAAAAGACAATATCTTAATAGTCATAAAATGACATCCTCCTATTAAGGGAGGAAGTAAAATTTAATGAAGAACCATGACTGATATAAGCCAGAACTACCCAGCATTAAGCCAAGGTGACACCATAGGATTTGGAGCCAAGTCTTGTCCTGGCTTATCCAGTATCTGCAACATGGCAGAGTGAGCTAATCCAGACATATCAATCAGAGCGGACGATGGTGCCAAAGCATGGCATCAAGGGACAAGTTCTCTGGCTAGTAACATTAAGAAGTTTGGCATGAGGGCACCTGGGTGGCTCAGTCAGTTAAGCCTTCAATTCTCGATTTTGGCTCAGGTCCTGATTTCAAAGTCCTGAAATGGAGCCATGCTTCACGGGGAGTGTGCTTGAGATTCTCTCCCTCCTTCTCCTTCTGCTCTTCCCCTTGCTCATGTTCTCTCTCTCTCTCTCTCTCTCTCTCTCTCTCAAATAAAATAAATAAATCTTTTTTTTTAAATGTAGGTTTGGTATGATTTTGAATATCTCTTGATATGGTTCTAGTCCATCTACCAAGTTAGTCTCAGTGATTTGCCATACTTTTTTTTTTTTAAGATTTTATTCACTGACTGAGCTACCCAGGCATCCTTTATTTGCCATTCTTCTAACTGCCTTGAACGTATATGTGACATTGTTTGGGAGTAGTATATTTTAATATATTGCCCTGAAACCCCATCCCTAGTTTGTAAGAATAAAATGAATCAATTTAAATTATATTATTTTGGGTTTTGTATTTCCAAGATTCCTGTGTATGTCTGTGTTTTAAGTTATCATTTCTTCAACATCTGTCACATAACAGGCATTATGCTTTGCACTTTGTGTACATTACTACGTCATTTAATCTTCATGTGATTACTGTAGGCCAGGAGTTCCCCTCTGCCCCTGCCCTCACTCATCAGCTCCTGCAGATATCTCAAAAAAAAAAAAAAAAATCTTAAAAAAAAAAGAAATCACAGATATCTCAACAAATAACTTCTACTAGACACTTGAAAGGGTCTTTGGGTGTCACAAACTGCCCAAGGTATACTTGGTACCGAATGGACTAGGAGCACCCAGTCAAGGGGTGTCTGGGTGGCTCAGTTCGTTAAGCATCTGCCTTCAAATCAGGTCATGATCTCAGGGTCCAGGGATGGAGTCCCCCATCAGGCCCCATGCTTAGTGGGGAGGCTGCTTCTCCCTTTCCCTCTGTCTGTCACTCCCCCTGCCTGTGCACTCTCTCTGTGTGTGTGTGTGTCAAATAAATAAATAAAATCCTAACCCCCCCCCAAAAAAAGAACTTCTGATCAAAGCTAATCACAATAACCTCACGTCCCCCTACCAGTGATTGGTTTAAAAATTAGCATATGGGGGCGCCTGGGTGGCTTAGTTGGTTAAGCGACTGCTTTCAGCTCAGGTCATGATCCCGGAGACCCGGGATCGAGTCCCACATCGGGCTCCCTGCTCGGCGGGAAGCCTGCTTCTCCCTCTCTCACTCCCCCTGCTTGTGTTCCCTCTCTGGCTGTGTTTCTCTCTGTCAAATAAATAAAATCTTAAAAAAAATAAAAAATAAAAAATAAAAATTAGCATATGACCCAATTCTGGTCAATGAGACAAAGAAAAATCTGTTAGAGAGAGGTTTCTTCCTTCCCAAGGGCTCTAAGAAAAGAAAGTTGGTCTGGCCCCTCTGCTTGCAGCTGCACCTAGATGAGATGGCTAGAACTGCTGGAACCATCTTGCAACCCGGTCTAGTGATGGATGACATTGACACAGAGAAGATGGTCTGCCGGGGAGGACTGCTATGAGCAGGCTGCCTGGAGGGTCCTGCCTGGAGCTTGCCCTACTGTTTTAGCCCGTTTGGATTGTGGTTTTCTCACATTTGCAGCCCTATGTACCTTAATTCTGCTGCTCTACTTAAAGAAAAGACCTCACAGAGAAGGTAACACTCAAGTGGCAGGAAGGATTATGCATGACAGGGGCCATTCTAATGGTTAGAGGAAACAATGTCTGCAAAGTCTTTGGAGAGTGAATGACATTGGCTTGTTTGAGCCACTAATAGCCCATAGGACTGAAGTATGGGGACTGAAGGGGAGAGTGAAATAAGATAAGATTAACAAAAAAGATTATGCAGGACCTTTGAGGCCACAGCGAAAAGTTTAGTCATAATTTTTTTTAAAGATTTTATTTCTTTATTTGAGAGAGCAAGACAGAATGAGAGAGAGGGAGAGGGAGAGGGAGAAGCAGACTCCCCACTGAGCAGGGAGCCTGATGTAGGACTCAATTCCAGGACCTTGAGATCATTACCTGAGCTGAAGGCAGATGCTTAATCAACTGAGCCACCTAGATGCCCCTAGACTTAATTTTAAGTGTAATGGAAAGTCATTGAAGAACTTAAAGCAGTGACATGATTCAAGCTCATTCTGGCTGCTGCTGTTTGAAGAATATACTGGAGAGGGAGTATAGCTGTTGGGAGATGCGGAGCTATCGCAGGAATACAGGTAAGAGCAGATGATGGCCTGGGCTCTATAATGGAAATATTATTTGGAACCGTTATTCTCAAATTTTAGTTCGTAAAAAAATCACTCCTTGTATTTGTTTAAAATGCAAGGAAGCACACAAGTAGATTTTGATACAAGTGGTCTATAGACCATACCTATGAAACACCAGTACAGAAACATTGGGCCTTTGACTCTCTAGATAAAACCACTTTCTAAAAATAACCATCTCCCATTCTTTAAATGATCCCAATGTAAGGGTTTACAGCTTTCCCAAATAAAGTGTTCTTATGTCCCAAACTCCTTGGAGTCACATGGTTTTTTTCTATAATCTCACTTCAGTCTTGCCCAGCAGAGCCTATCTGTTCCCTCTTGTGCTGTACACTGAAATGTTCCTATCATTCACTGTCCTTTACATTCCTGAACATTATTCTGTCATCCACTCAAAAAGCATCTATTAAGTATCATCTAGGTGCTTTGGCCCCAACCTGGGCACTGGTCATACCAAAATAAATAAAACACACCCTCTCATATAAGAGATATTCATCATTTTCCCTATCTTCCCTTGGATACCTTTTGTGCTATAAAACTTAGCATTATTGGGCGCCTGGGTGGCTCAGTGGGTTAAACCCTCTGCCTTCCGCTCAGGTCATGATCTCAGGGTCCTGGAATTGAGGCCCGCATGGGTCTCTTTGCTCGGCAGGGAGCCTGCTTCCTCCTCTCTCTGCCTGCTTCTCCGCCTACTTGTGATCTCTCTCTGTCAAATAAATAAATTTTAAAAAATCTTTAAGGCGGCACCTGGGTGGCTCAGTTGGTTGGGCAACTGCCTTCGGCTCAGGTCATGGTCCTGGAGTCCTGGGATCAAGTTCTACATCAGGCTCTCTGCTCCACAGGGAGTCTGCTTCTCCCTCTGACCTTCACCTCTCCCATGCTCTCTCTCACTCTCTCTGTCAAATAAATAAATAAAATCTTTTTTTTAATTGTTTTTTGACTTTTTTTTTTTAAGATTTTATTTATTTGACAGAGAGGGAACACAAGCAGGGGGAGTGAGAGAGGGAGAAGCAGGCTTCCCACCGAGCAGGGAGCCCGATGTGGGGCTCAATCCTGGGTCTCTGGGATCATGACCTGAGCC
>PITA01028837.1:0-18754 GCA_004023965.1 Spilogale gracilis | reverse complement strand
CAAGGATCTTGTTGAGAATCTTGGCATCCGTATTCATCAGCGATATTGGTCTGAAGTTCTCCTTTTTGATGGGGTCTTTGTCTGTTTTGGGGATTAGAGTGATGCTGGCTTCATAGAAAGAGTCTGGAAGTTTTCCTTCCGTTTCTATTTTTTGAAAGAGCTTCAGGAGAATAGGTGTTATTTCTTCTTTGAATGTTTGGTAGAATTCCCCAGGGAATCCGTCTGGGCCTGGACTCTTGTTTTGGGGGAGGTTTTTGATCACTGCTTCGATCTCGGTACTGGATATAGGTCTATTCAGATCGTCAGTGTCTTCCTGTTTCAGTCTTGGGAGCTTATAGGTTTCTAGGAATGTATCCATCTCTTCTAGATTGTTAAACATATTGGCATATAGTTGTTGATAGTAATTTTTGATGATTGTTTCTATTTCCTTGGTGTTAGTAGTGATCTCTCCCCTTTCACTCATGATTTTGTTAATTTGGGTCTTCTCCCTTTTCTTTTGGATTAGTTTGGCCAATGGTTTATCGATCTTATTGATTCTTTCAAAGAACCAGCTTCTAGTTTAGTTGATGCGTTCTACTGTATCTCTAGAGAAACTGGTTTTTCTACTCAGTCTGTGGTGGCAATCAAGGGGGAGGGGCCAGGTGGGTGGAGGTAGGCGTTTTGGCTCCCCACTTGGTCTTCACTCACGCTATGGTGGAGGTGGTCTTGTTACCACTGAGCAATCCTGAAAGTCCTGACTGGACCTCCTGACACCAACCCATGAGGAAAGGAAAGAACATCTGATACCTTCTTCACTGATCCCTTTCTGGAGAAGATATTTGGGTATCTTGTTAAACCTCACAAGAATAGTAGTCCAGACACCCCTTGGTGATGTGGGTGAGAGTCAGGCTACAGTTTTCCTGTGGTGTTTGGCTGGAGTAGAATAGTTATCATCTGAAAGTTTTCTTTCCTAGCTCTTAGGCTAGAGAGAGTAGATTTTCTCCTTTGTCACACCTGAGGCTTTTCCAGGTTGCCAGTTTCTTCAGCTCCAATTTGGGATATATGCAGCAAGAAGAAAACTCTAGTAACTCATTATCATGGCATCCCTTAGGCTGCAAGGTCCCTAGGCAGTCTTCCTTTTTCCTCTCCACATCAGAGTTTTATGTCTGTTTTATATATCATGCCCAGGGTTTTAAATTACACTTAAGTGGGAAAAATAGGGAAGATATATCTGTCCCATTATTAGTGCAAAAAATGACCAGAAGTTTTTCCAGAAGAAAAGATGCTTTTCACAAAATCTCTTTTCAAGATAAGGTTTCAGTAAGATATTCAGAGCATTATAGATAGATTCCAGTATGTGGAAATGAAACACTCTTAGCCTCATTACTGTAAGTGCCTAATTTTACCATGGGCTTTACATCAGTCACCATAAGAAGGAAGCCTAGGACTCTTTGGTCATTCCTCATCTAACAGATTGTCAATCACAGTGTGTTAGTGCATCTCTTAATGTTACCTCATCGCCATCTTTCCTCAAGTCCCCAGACTTTTCCAGAATACTCTTTGAAGCTTATGATCCTCTGAACTGTACTGTTCTTGCTCCTATCAGAAACCTGCATTCCTACAAAAACCAAACCCTGACTGAAAGACTACCAACCATGAGAAAAGCTCCATGGCCTTTTGGAGTTGGTACTAGGAGGAGGAGGTCCAGGCCACACCCTCAGGTAGTGGCTACATGAATTAGAGCCTTGGAGCCTTGGTTATCCAGTAAGCCTCCACGAAACCACTGAAACAACTTGGGTAGAGACTCCTCTGGCAAGGGAGACAAGGCTGAGTATAGAGAATGGAGTTGAGAAAGTATATTTATAGTCACTTATAGAAAGGGGAATATGGATTATGTAAGAGTTTAAAAAATTCTTCCATGAAGATCATGGAATTTGCAGTTCAGGGGTACTCAGGCCCTGTGGACATCTTCAGTTTTCCACAAAGGAGACTGTAACAGCTGTTACAGGACATGATTGATTCGAGAGTCATTATTCTCAGCCTTGGCTCTACTGTAGAGTCCCTTACAGAGTTTTCTTGAAGTCAGCTGTATTCAGGTGGAATTTTAAACACATAATTTGAATGTCAGCAAAAATTCACATTCACGGGGTGCCTGGGTGGAACAGTCAGTTGGGCAACCAACTCTTTGTTTCAGCTCAGGTTGTGATCTCAGAATCTTGAGATCCAGTGTCCCATCAGGTTCCATGCTCTGGAGTTGGCTTGGAGTTTCTTTCTTCCTCTCCCTCTGACCCTTCCCACTGTGCACATGCTCGTGCCCTCCTCTCTCTCTCTCTCTCTCTCTCTGTCTTTCTCTCAGCATAAATATTTGAAATGTATTTTAAAATAAATCTTTAAACACACACAAGTGCACATTCATGTAACCACCAATATAGTGAAGTTATAGAGCATTTCTGTCATTCCAAATGTTTCCTTGTATTTCTTCCCAGTCAGTTCTTCCAACCTCAAGCAATTATCTGCTTTGTTACCATAAATTAGATTTCCCTTTTCTGGAACTTTATATAATGTGTCTGGCACTTAATTCACTCAGCATAATTTTTAGAATCATCCTTATTGTGTCAATAATTTGCTTCTTTTTATTTCTGAGTAGTATTGTACTGTACAGATACATCACAGTTGGTCTTCTATGTCCTTTCTGATTTTCTGCCTATTTGTTTTATCAGTTACTGAGAGTGGAGTCGTGTTGAAATCTCTAAGTGTAGACATTTTCCCCCAGCTTTCAGTTACATCAGTTTGTTTCATGTGTTTTCTACATGTTTTTTTTTGGATATACACATTTGGAATTCTTATGTTCTCTTCTGAATCTAACCCCTTTAACATTGAGCTCTATCTCTCATGATAATCTTTTTTTCTGTTTTTATTATAGACGTTCCAGCTTTTTTCTTGATTAGTTTTTGTTTGTTTGTTTTTTTAAGATTTTATTTATTTGACAGAGAGAAACATAGCCAGAGAGGGAACACAAGCAGGGGGAGTGAGAGAGGGAGAAGCAGGCTTCCCACCAAGCAGGCAGCCCGATGTGGGGCTTGATCCCGGGTCTCCAGGATCATGACCTGAGCAGAAGGCAGTTGCTTAACCAACTGAGCCACCCAGGCGCCCCTCATGATTAGTTTTGAGTATTATATTTTTTTCTGTCCTTTCACTTTCAACCTATGTTTTTATGTCTAAAAGTGTTTGTTTAAATTCAATTCATTAACATACAGTATATTATCACTTTCAGAGTTCAGTGATTCATCAGACTTATACCCAGTGCTCTATTACATCACGTGCCCTCCTAGGGTCTGTCACCCAGTTACCCCATCCTCCCACCTGCCTGCCCTCCAGCAATCTTCAGATTGTTTCATGTTGTTAAGAGTGCCTTGGTTTGTTTCCCTCTCTGGTTTCATCTGTTTCACTTTTTCCTCCCTTCCACTATGATACTCTAAATTCCACATATCAGTGAGATCATGGTGATAATTGTCTTTCTCTGACTGACTTTCTTTGCTTAGCATAATACCCTCTATTTCTTCAGTGTTGGTTGTGATCTCTCCTCTTTTGTTAGTGATTTTATTTAATTCGGTCCTTTCTCTCTCTCTCTCTCTCTCTCTCTCTCTCTTTTTTTTTTTTTTTTTTTTTTTTTTTTTTTTTTTTTTTTTTTTTTTTTGATAAGTCTGGCCAGAGGTTTGTCACTCTTATTCTTTCACAGAACCAGTCCTAGTTTTGTTGATTTGTTCTACTGTTCCTTTGGTTTCTATTTCATTGATTTTTTTTTTAAGATTTTATTTATTGGGGCGCCTGGGTGGCTCAGTTGGTTAAATGACTGCCTTCGGCTCAGGTCATGATCCTGGAGACCCGGGATCAAGTCCCACATCGGGCTCCTTACTCAGTGGGAAACCTGCTTCTCCCTCTCTCACTCCCCCTGCATCTGTTCCCTCTCTGGCTATGTTTCTCACTGTCAAATAAATAAAATCTTTAAAAAAAAAAAAAGATTTTATTTATTTATTTGACAGAGAGAGAAAGAGATCAGAAGTAGGCAGAGAGGCAGGCAGAGAGAGAGGAGGAAGCAGGCTCCCTGCCAAGCAGAGAGCCCAACGCGGGCTCCATCCCAGGACCCTGAGATCATGACCTGAGCTGAAGGCAGAGGCTTTAACCCACTGAGCCACCCAGGTGCCCCCATCTTGTCATTCTTGCAGAAAGTGGCCACTTTTCTATTTGTAGAGTTGCAGCAAGTCTTTTCTTACCTCTCTGGTTGAGTTCACAGGGGTTCAGAATGATTTGGTAACTATCTAGCTGAATTACTGGGACCAGACAAAACTAAGGTCTCCTACTCCTCTGCCATCTTGGAAAGTATTCTCTAAAAATGTGTTGTTGTTGTTTTAGATAGCATGTAGCTCTTTCTCTTTTGTGGGTATCAACAAGCATTACCTTTTCATTGAAGTGATTACTATTCATAGTGAATGCAGTTATCAGTATGATTGGCTTAAAATCTACCGTCTCTCAGTTTGTTTTCTCTCTGTCCCTTCAGGTCCTTGTTCCCCTCCCCTGTTATTGTTCTGGTATAGCTAAGTATCTTTTAATGTTACATTTTATTTTTATTGTTCCCTTTTTTTCATCTATCACTTTTTTTTCCCAAATTTAACTTACTATGGTTTATTTTCAAGTAATAGGCTTTGTTTAGTGTTTCAATCTTCCTTTGCTCGGTCTTCATGGAACTTCGGTTGTTAAATGCGTAGCATAGTATTTAGCCAAAGATTCAAGCGGGCTTCTCAACTGAGTTATGGAAGTCTTCTGGAGCAGCTCCCTCTTCTGAGGTACTCTGCTCCTCAAATTCCAACTTTTGTCTTCTCAGCTCAGCAAGATAACTTTCATCTGCTCGGTATCCTCCCTGCTCTACATTCCAAAAAGCATCTCTTTCCCTTCAAAAAAGCCAGTGTGTTCACAGGGCTCATCGCATTTATTTTCCTTTTCTCAGGAATTGTAGTTCTATACTGCCTGTTATCCAATATTTGAAAACTGGTTTGTACATTTTGTCCAGTTGTATAGGTGTTTACAAGCAAGAAGGTAACCCCTTTCCCAGTTTTGCCATCATGGCTTGAAGCTCCTGTGGTGGTTTTAATAATAAATATCTGAGTTTCATCCTAGTTTAGATTTTCTGGAGGTGGTGCCTGGGTTTCTGTATTCTCTCTTAAAAAGCTGCTCGGGATTCTGATGTACAATCAAGTTTGAGAATGAAGGCTCTAGAGTTTTTGGATCCAAGCAGAGATCATTTGAGTCTGTCAACCACTGGGGCCTAAATATCTTAAGTACAGAGATACTGACATTTGGGACTTTTATCAAACAGAAGGCAAGAAAGATCAGTTGGGATGGAAGGAGGCTATGTATAAAAAAAACTTTGTTGAAAGAAAGATAAGAGAGGAATTTCCTGTTTGGGAGTTTTGAAGCCAAAGTGTATCCTCTCTTCTTTCTCTCAGATAGCAGAAGAAAGTAGTGTCCAGACTCATCCATTTTTTTCCTTTCCTACCCACCACTGTGGCAGACCTTATTGTTACCTATACCATTTAGACAGATTAGTAGAAGTGAGGAAGATGGAATTGTGTGGAATAATCTATTTCTGGAGTCTCAAGACTAACATTTTCCTTCAGTCATATCCTTCCCAAACTAACAGAGATTGAGAGAGAATAAGGTGACCTGATTCTGTCTCTGATCCAGCTCTCCCTCTTTCCTTCCTCATTTCCATTCTCTTTACCTCCCAAATTCTTTGTTAGATAAACAAGTCAAGGTAATATTTTTTTTATTTCCATTGTGTATAGTCCATTTATGGACACTTGAAGAAACTAAAATTGATGCCCTTTTAGAGGTGACTTAGCTAAACCAAATAAACAAGGAACAATGAATGTTCCCTAGAAGATCTGAGCTTATAAGGTCAAGGAACAACCACAATAATGCAATTTATTTGTAGTCCTATTTTGGCTTAAATATTAATGCAAATTTTACATTTTTATCTTTCATGTATCAGTATTTGTTTTAACTCAGAGAATTGACCTTCCAGAAGAATGTACCATCTTTATCCTTTGCCTTCATACACATCTTTATATGCCCTTAGATTTTTAGATTTATAACTTCTCTGTTTGGTGAACACAATAAAAGCTGTTCTGCTTTGTTTTTAATGTTTTATTTCCAAGTCTTAAGTTACAGTGTAGGTGGTATAGGACTTTGAGGTACAGTCACCAGACATTTGATACATGTTTATGTGAATAGTTTTATTTTTTTGTGTGAATAGTTTTATTGAAGGGAGAGTATGTTTCAAATTTTAGTCAATCATGTACTCTACCATTTTTTCATTTCTAGAATATGGCCCAGGTTAGTTGCTACAGTGAAATAGAATTCTGTGGTGCCTTTTCTCTTCTGGTATTGTGGATTCCTAGCTGGCGTGGTTAAAATAATGTTATGAAGGATGGTTGCAATCCTCTGAATAAGGACTTGGTTATTTAGGATTTATCAGTTATCTTGTTTTGTTAGCCCAGAAATATTCTTTATTCTTTGCATTTCTGTAGAGCGAGGTTTTGTGAATACAGATGTACTGGTGGCCTAGTCATCAAGTGTAATATCAAGCACTGGTTTCACTTACACTTAGTTTCTACTAAAAACATTGATTTTTCTTTGCCATTTTGCAGTACCTTCTCCAGGCAAATTCCGCTCCCCTGCAGCACCGTCTCCTTTGGCTCTCCGGCAGCCAGTAAAAGCATTTAGTAACCATGGCTCTGGTTCTCCTGGTAGCCAAGAAACAACACAACTCACACAGACCACCTCCTCACCTGGGCCTCCCATGGTTCAGAACACAGTCCCAGCAAATCCTCCCAACAATATCAACAGCACTACTCTAACCAGACCTGCAGGGACAACCGCGATGAGAAGTGGCTTGCCCAGACCCAGTGCCCCTTCTGCTGGGGGTATACCAGTGCCTCGCAGCAAACTTGCACAGCCTGTTCGCAGGTAAGTGACAGATGTTCTGTTTCAACAATCTTGAGCATAGGAAGGTGGGTAGTTTAAAATTACGCTCATTGTTGCATGTGGTAGCAACATAGAGACTCCTACTGGGTTCCCCTGAGAGTCTTGGTAGAATTGGAATAAAACGTTACTTTGTTGTTTTAAAGAAATTGTCGCTTAAGATGCTGGGGTATTTTGGTCAGCTAAAATTGACCCAGATGCCTAACATGATTAGGTACTTGCAAGAACTAGAAAAAACTGTTAGAACCACTCAGTTTGGTTGTGCTATATTTTCATTTTGAGGATGTTATTCAGTAATGATAAGGAAGCTTATTAGAACCTAGCATGAGATTTAAGATAAAACTTACAGCTGCCAAATATGAGTGTAATCTAGTAGGAGGGTGGTTTTCAAACTCTGATACAATTCAGAATCTTCTGTAGAATTTGTGTAAATATAGAGACCTAAGTTTTACACCCGGGTAGTAGATCTAGTATGAAGACCAAAATCTATGGGTAATTTATTTTGTTTGTCTGTTGAATCCTCAGGTGATTCTGAGGCCAGCCAGGCTGAGAAGCATGCATCTGTGCAATCATAGTATCTGCCTTTCAGGAATGTCATGACTGCCATCAGTAAACTTAGGAGTCCAAACATAATTAAACTTTAAATATTTTTGCATGGGAAAAATGGCTTTCATCTTGTAAGAATTTAAACTGAATTGCCCATATCTTTCATTCTAAGATAAATGTTTTACATTTCTGAATTCAGTAGTAGAGTACAACAGCTTTTTGCTATGCACTGTGCTAAATAACTGACATGTACCTTATGGAATTTTTACAGTAACATTAAACATTACAACAACATAAATATTAAACTGTTGTTATCCCTGTTTTCCAGAAAAGAATATTGAAATTTAATGAGGTTAAGTATTTTGCCTAAGACTACAGAACTAGAGGCTTTCATTTCTAAGTATGTCTGACTTAAAAGTTCATTTAAGCACTGTGTCATTTTGGCTCTCTAGTGATGGTGACACTAGGTCTCTATTATCACATCCATCACTCTGCCTCCCTCAGATAAAGTAATTAATTAACTAAAATGTTAGTGATCCATGCTGTTGGAAGAGACAAGACAGCCTTTCTTTCTTTTATTATGATAGCTGTGTTAACAAAAAGATGTTAGAGACGTCACCTGGAAGTGCCAAGTGTGGGACAGTTGTGCTAATATAGGCTGTTTAGAGCTTTGATCTCAGTAGTCCCCGGGAAAAGCCTTCATTGGATTGGGATGTCACCTGCAAAGTAATTAATATATGTGGGAGATAGTATGGTAGTATTTCATAAAGCCTTACAAATCACTTTATAAAATTGCTTTATTTCAGATCCTTGCCAGCTCCTAAGACCTATGGTAGCATGAAAGATGACAGTTGGAAAGATGGCTGTTACTGACCAGCAGAGATGAGAATGCAGAGGTCCACAGCTTCATGGATACCCCTTCACCAGGCTAAAAGACAACTTTTATATGCAGACTGTTCAGATAAGACTCTTGGGGTTTATAAATCCCAGCCCTCTCTGTCTTAATTAGCACAAACTGACAGAGATGATCAAGCAGCACTTTAATGACATTTAACATCAGATATGTTTGGTAATCATACAATCACTCCCCATGGAATCATATTTAGTTTTGTTTAATAGAAACTAAGTTGATTTTTTAATATTTGACAGAGGCCAATATCTGGGCAAAAAACTAACGGATGCCAAAGAGAAATGCCCATTTGTAAATGAGAGAATACCTTTGTGCACAAGAAAATGGTGAATTCAAGCTATCCAAAACTTCACATTCAACCTAATTGACTGTATAAATAGCATCAATAAATATTTGTATTAATGAGAACTAATATTCTGACTAATTATCTAAAATGTTTCACTAGTGTTTCACTAGTACTCCAAGAAACTAAATTGAGATGGAAGGGAAGATGGGAGTGGGAAGAAATCTAGGCTAGAGATTTCAACATGATACCTAAATTTGTGAGAATTCTATAAATTATTTTTGCAGATTCATCAGAAAAACTGTCATTTTGTTTAGTCTTAAGTTTTGGATGTAGCTCACGTATCACCACCACCAGATAACGTTACACCACGCGTCCACCGTGTTGCATTGACACATCGGACTTCTGCGTGTTTGTTTTGATTGCCAAAAGGGCTGAATATCAGTTGTACAATCTTTCTAAACTTTATAGCTCCTGGCTCAGGAAAGATAGCCTTTGCTGTTGAAGCCAACTTCTTCACATGCTGTTATATCTGTTACAGAACTAAGAGATCATGTTTTTTTTAGCAGGTTTCCATGATAGGAAAGAGCAAGTAGTATGTGTCTTTATTCTTGGATAACTAACACCGCCTCAGTGCTTACAACCTGGAACAAAACCATACCATGAGAGAGAGGGGGGAAAAAAATCTATGCACTTAACGTACAAAATCTCTGGTAATGACAGTTGTATTGTTACTATTAATTGACACAACGGTTTTTTTATGTGGCAGGAGGATATAGCCTGCTGAATCCTACTTAAGATGATCCACTTTAAACTAGGTAACTGTATAAAAGCTCCTTTGAAAATACTGTCCCTTTTGACTTAGATTCCGCCTTATGTTAATTTTCACATTTTTGGTAACAAATGAAACCCACTACATATGACTCTAACCTGTTAAATACTTGCTCTCTAGTGGCCCTTATGTGTATCCTGGAAATCACTTACTTCGGTTTTATAAGACAATTACCAGACTAAAACTTCAGCAGGCTTCTCATTTATCATGTTGAGGTCTGTTTTAAAATATTTAATTTGAATGGCTCTGAAATACTGGCAATCAGGTTACCTAAAGGATTTTAGAGATTTGAACATAAGTTCATGTCCTGTTAGTCAAAGACATTCTGTAAGTTGGCAAAATAAATTGAGAGACAAATGAGAGACTTGATACTCAGGATAGCATTGAGGTTGATAGGTTGAGAGAATGATAAAAATTTCAAAACCAAGACCCCCATTCTGCCATGACACCATGGTATTTTTTATTAGCTTGACCAATAAGGAGTCATTCAGTTCGCACATGCAGCTGGAGATTTAAACTGCTAGTGCTAATGTATTTTGGTGTATAGTGCAAGGGAGAAATTTTATCCTTGAATTTGAGGGTGATGGGAGTGGGTCAGGGAATGGCGGTGCCAGAATTCCACATGATGCTGAACGAAAAACTGTTGCTTTTCAGAGGAAGATACAGAAAGCATCTGCTTTGGGTGGGGGGTATCTCATGTAAAAATCTAAGTAAAAGAAAGAACTAGCCACTGTCTCTTTTTAAAACCGTATATACACAAAATAGGTCTCAGTTTCAGTGCAACATTGCAAAACAAAAATATGCTGCAATCTAATAATTACAAGAAATTTTAACTCTATTTGAAACACCCATTACATTAAGTTAGATTATCTGTTTCAAAAGGAGTATTCAGGTTATTTAACTTTGTTTTTAAATGGCTGCATCAGAAAAAAAAGAAGTCTATTTTTTTTTATTAAAATACTTCATCACTTTGTTAAAAACATATTTGGATCTGAGTTGGGTAAAGCATTATTTTACCTGCTGTTGTACTACCACAGACTATTGGCTTTTAGGTTCCTAAACAGAAAAATTGCCTTTTTACCGCAAGGCCTTTGTGTATTGCCAATTTTTCTGTTTGGGAATATCTAAGGATTCACTGTGGTTAGTCTTACAGAAGAAATGTGGATTTGATAAACTAGTGCCTATGATTTTAACTTATGTTTGATAAATAGTAGTAAGGGTTTTATGAATGTTGATTATTTTTCTGTGCCAACAGCCCAGAATTGTCACTTATATGTAAGCAGAAAGCTTTGAGCTCTGCTTCCAAAGTTATTTAATTTTCTCAGTGTTTGAATGTTATTTTTTTGTAAGTGTGTTAATAAAAGTGTAAAAAATTGGAAAAAAATATAAATATTCTTAACTCAAGCATTTGCTGGATCATTTTTCTACAGAACTTGTTTGTATAATATGAAACACTCTCTGAAGAGTTGACTTTTTTCAGTTTTCATGCCCTGGAAATCACATTTTGTAAAACTGGGGACCATTCATAATTGTCAGATACTTTTTAAAATTATCTCAATACATCACTTTTATAAAAGAGTTTTTTTGAAAGGAAATTAGATACGTGTGTCCCCAGACATTTGTATAACTCTAGAATGATCTAGACTATGTATGTTTAAATTTTTATTGGCTGTACAGACATCCATTTTTGGCATTACGCATGGTCCTTTTAGATCACATGAAGTTTGATTTGCAAACATTTCTGTAGCTGAACTTGTATGTGTGGTTGCCTCCTTAATAAAACAGCCTGACCATAATGTTTATTATTAAATTTATATTTGTTTTTTCAAGTGTTTTATGAATTTCTGGATATGGTAAGATTCCCCACCCCAAGTTGCCTACAATTGGTTTTAATAAATTTCTCAGTTGATTTTTTTTTTTTTAAACACACAGACCCAAGTCATATTCCCCTTTCAAACTTGATCTTCATTAGTTGGAATATATCATGTTATATTCTCCTTGTCCTACTTACTTCACATTACTTCATATATAGTTTTTTTTTTTTATTTTATTCAAAACTGGTATGTTCTTGGAACTTTGTCACCTGTTGTGAATTGATAACTACTTTCAAAAAAACCAGCATATGTAAAGCAAGAAGCCATTATATATGAGTTTCCAAAAGGGAAAAGTAACACATTTTCAAACCAAATTATATTTATTTGGTTAATCGTGCATTTTTATCTCTTATGGATAAATGGGAAAAATCCAGAATTATACACTGTTTAATTAGTTCCCCACTTTCCTTTTGGAAGTTTTTAACGGTCTTTTATGTTATAATTAGTTTCATTAATACAGCATAGAGAAATGATACCATGTTTGAATTTTCCCTCCAGCCAACCCAAAAACTTCTAAGAATCATTTAAAATTAAATATCAGTGTACCTGTAACGCAATGAATGAGAAGTTTTCTTAAATTTCTTCTATACCCAGTACCATGAAAACCCATATGGAGGTTCTTGTGAGATATTTGCTATATCAGAGTTTAGCTTTGAGTTACAAAAGCAGAATAAATAATAGAGAAACCAGCTTTGAGACAGGTAATGAACAGAATGTTCACATGAGCATGAAGCCAAAGTTAACAACCCCTAATATATTTTTAACGATCCTAAATATAAGTCTGAGTGGACTAAGTGGTCCTCTGATTACTAGTCTGAAAATGGAACAGATTTCACTCATGGATCTTACTTAATACAACTCAGTTTAAAACTATGTTAATTCTGTGCCAATTTCAAACCAGTACTTTAAACTGGCTAAACTTAATGTTTTCTCTTTAAGAAAAAAAAAAATCTTTATGTGATTTTGAAACTAGTAGAGATTCATTGCTTCAAAAAGTAAAAATATTAATATAAGTGATCCCACATTTCACCTTGGGATCCTGCAGTCCCATCAACAAGAAATAAATACTTAACTGCTGACCTAACATAATGCTAGATGGAAGGGTCGAAAGTCTTCTCTTTAGGATGAGAAAATATTTTAACATGAGCTTGCTTTTTGAATGGAGGTGTATTCCATTAACTGATCCTGAAACTTGGCCCACATTTCTCCATTCCTGAGTACAGATATTTCCAGATGTTATCATGTGTATTTTTTGTATCTATATAACATTAGTTGGTTTTTCTTCTAAAAAATTGTTTATAAAAGTAGAGAAATACAGTTAAATTATAAAAAGACAAAGCACTTAATTCCATCAGTAACCAACCACTGAAATTTGAGGATATTGTCATTTGGTTTTTTCTTATGAAATTGGGATCAGATTCATGGTTGATACTAACCTTCTCTTAACTCCGAGGTCACTGCCATCATTTAGATGGATTCTGTTGGGGGAGAAGTTCCAGAAAGAGTATACAGAAACTAATTCCAAAACTTCACCAAATTAGCATTATCGTAGTTCTTCATATAGTATCTGTTTTTGACACTTGCCACCCCTGTAGCAGTCTACCAGACTGAACTGACAATATTGGTTGAATACAATTACTGTTTTAAAGCAAAATACTTTTGAAGAAATACTAGGCACAACCAGATAAAGAATTGAGATAATCTAGATTAGAGTTCTCGATCTTTAGGATCAGCTGATTGGCTGTTAAAACACAGATTTCTGCACCCTACCCCAAGCATGCCTAATCAAAAATAGAACTCTGATCCTGAGAACAAAACTTTTAGGAATAGGATTCCTCAACACAGTCAAGTGCTCATTTCTGGACTAGTTGACGGGTCAGGTGATAAGGGTTAATTAAAAGCCATGCATCCCCTATGTAAACATGGATGGAATGAGGAAAGACCATTTTCCCTGAATGTGGTGCTTGCTCCACAAGTGTTTTCAGTGTGTTTTCTATTCTATGAAAGGATTGTGTCATGTCAGTGGTCATGTCTTCCTAGGGGGAACATCTGTAGTGAGAGAGGGCTCTAATGGCTCAGTTGGCCTTGAGGCCCAGGATCATTCCTGTACTTGAATTCCATGAAGTACCTCAGTAATTTTAAATTCCCCTTGGTACAAAGGTCAGTTTAAGGTAAGATTCTCTCCATTCCCCAGAGAAGGAAGAGTTAATTTTTCAAATGATTTTTGAAGTCCATACACAAAATATGTAAAGTACAAAATGAATATTCAGCTCAGTGAGTTACTAAGTGGTTACATGTGTGACAACATGGCAAGAAATAGACTTCTAGGGGCGCCTGGGTGGCTCAGTTGGTTAAGTGACTGCCTTGGGCTCAGGTCAAGATCCTGGAGACCCGGGATCGAGTCCCACATCAGGCGTCCTGCCCGGCGGGAAACCTGCTTCTCCCTCTCACTCCCCTTGCTTGTGTTCCCTCTCTAGCTGTGTTTCTCTCTGTCAAATAAATAAAATCTTTAAAAAAGAAAAAGAAATAGACTGCTAGCACCCCAAAGGCTGTCCTGATGCCACCTTCCAGTCACTGCTTCCTTCTCTTCAGGATAACAGCTATATCCTGAAGCTATAATGTAACATTATAATTTAGTTTTACCTATTTTTTTTACTGAAGCTATAATGTAACATAATTTACTTTTACCTATTTTTTTACCTATTTTTGAACTTTATATAAATGGAACCATACACTGTAATTTTCTCTGCCTATCTTATTTTGATTAAGGACAAAAAATGGGGTTTCTCTTGGACTCAGGCACTAAACAACAAAAGTAATGTGAGATTCACCCATGTTGCTGATGTCACTGTAGTTCATTCTCCTTGCCATATGATATGCCATTGTATAAATATATCACACTTTGTCCATTCTACTGTTGAAGGAGTGGGGTTGTTTCCAGTTTGGGTCTCTTAAAAATAATGCAGCTTTGGACTTCAGGCATAATCAAGATGGAGTAAGCCCTCAAAAGCCTCCCTCCCACTTAAAACTAAAAATGCAAAAGGCAACTACCTGAAGACACTGAAAAATATACAAAAGCAGATGGAATGGGAGTAGAGTCAAACCTGGAGAAGAGATCCATACGAGGATGAGTTTTCATCCCCTTCCCCTTTTCTCTCTTGGCCCCAGGCCAGGAGAGGGCACCTAGTGGAGCTATCATAGGGGTTCCTCTGATAGGTTAAACCAGAGAAGATTCTGAGGAAAAAACCTATGAAAGAAAAATTCAAAAGACCACGAAAAAATGAGCTGGAAGCTAGAGCATGTTGAGGGCTTTTCTTTTCTCCTCTCTTTTTTCTCATGGCATGTCACTGGTAAGCCCCTGTAACAAGCAGTGCCAACAGTTAAAATTGATGAAAACTCTATGCACCAAAGAAATGGGAAGAGAACACTTGCAGTCTCAAGAATGTGAGATAGGGAAGGAGTAAGATGGCAGAGTAGGAGACCTAAATATCATCTGGTCCCAGGAGTTAGCTAGATAGTTATCAAACCATTCTGAACACCTACAAACAACAGGAAAGCGAAGAGAAGAAGAGCAGAAGAAGAGCAGCAATCATAGAAATAGGAAAGTGACCACTTTCTGGAAGGTAGGACATGCAGAGAAGTGAATGTGAAGCGATATTCGGGAAGATAGACCACGGGGGGAGGGGCCGGCTCCCGGCAAGTGGCAGAGCAGCGGAACACAAAACCAAAACTTTTTTTTTTTTTTTAAGATTTTATTTATTTGGGGCGCCTGGGTGGCTCAGTCTTTAAGCATTTGAGCCGAAGGCAGATGCTTAAAGACTGAGCCACCCAGGCACCCCCAGAACTTTTAGAAGTCTGCTCCATGGAGAGGGACATTGCCCCAGTGGCCAAGCAGGGGATGGTGCCCTCATAGGGACGGTGTGGTTTCAGGATCCGTGGGGTCACAGAAAGACCCAAGGTGCCTGAGCATGGCAGAGCTCCCAGGTATCCAGCAGGGAAGCCAGCTGCAGAGACGTAGCGGAGGAGGGGCCTCTCAGTGCGCGCTTACCTTAAACCATGATCTAAGGCGCAGTTGGGCCACTGCTCTTGGAGCAGGGATCCCACAGGTGGCAGATTCAGGGAGACCCCCTCCTTCCTCCACCAGGAGGGGCAGCGCAGAAGTGCACTGTAGGAATCAACTGGGTTTGGAGACTCCAAATGGGGCGAATCGCCAGAGATAGAAATGCTCAGTCTCAGGCCAGGGAGACAGGTGTGATTGACTGCTTTTCTCTGGGGGTGCCCCAGGAGGGGGCCCAGGCTCTAGGCTCCTCTGGGCCAGAGACTAGGAGGCCGCCATTTTCATTCCCATCCTCCAAAGCTATAGGGAAATCATTCAGGGAACAAAAACTTCTGAGAGCGACCGAGCAGATTGCTTAGCCTGACCCCTGGTAAGGGTGGGGCAGTTCCACCTAGGGCAAAGATATTTGAGAGTCAATACAATAGGACCCTCCTCCAGAAGATCAGTGAGACCATCCAGCCAAGACCAAGTTCACCAATCAATGAGAACCGTGGAACTTCAGAGCTAGCTCATTCATGACTTTTTCCCATGATTCTTTAGTCTTTTAAACTTAAATTTTATAAATTTTATTTTTTACTCTAATTTTATTTTTTATTTTTTAAATTTCCTCTTTGCTATTTAACCTTTTTAAAACTATTTTATCTTATCTAAAATGTTTTTAAATTTTACTTGTAGTATTTTATCCCTTCATTGTATTTAATCTTATTTTTTGTATACATATAGGTTTTTCTTTCTTTAAAATTTTGGGATACAGTTTCTTCTAATCAAAATATACCCAAAGCCAGTGCATGTCTAGTCCCTAGCCTGATCACATTCTTTCCTCTTTTTTCAACCAACTTCTTACCAATTCCTTTTTTAGAATCTTTTTAATTTTCATCTTTACAGTCATATTCCATGTAAGTGGGCTAAATGCCCCAATCAAAAGACACAGGGTATCAGAATGGATAAAAAAACAAGATCTATAAAAAAACTGGTAGAGCTGAAAGGAGAAAGATAAATCCATAATTATAATTGACAGAACAAATAGACAAAACTAGGATATGGAAGGCGTGAACAGCACTATAAACCAACTTGACTAAATTGACATTTAAAGAAAACTCAATCCAATAGCAGTATAAGACACCTTCTTTTTAGGTACACATGGAATATTCACCAAAACATTATATGCTGGGTCATAAAACAAAAAACAAGTTTTCTTTTAAAAAATTTTTTTCTCTGAATGAAAGTTAAAGCAGAAATCAATTATGGCGAGATAGATATCTGGAAAACAACAATTTGGAAATTTTAAAATCATTTTTAGAAATCAAAAAATATTTTTAGTTGAATGAAAATGAAGGTAAAAGCATTGAAATCTGGGGGGGGAACAGCTAAAGTAACTAGAAGGAGATTTATAGTATTAAAGTGCTTATGTTAGAAAAAAACGTGGTTGACAGAACAAAAGCCCTCCAAAGATGTCCACATCTTAATCCCTGGAATCTGTGAATATGTTTAGTTACACAGCAAAGGAGATTTACAGTTGCAGAAGGAATTCTGTTTGCTAATCTGCTGGCTTTGAGATAGGTTATCCAAGTGTATCTAATGAAAACACCAGAGTCCTTACTCCTGGAGGAGGGAGGCATAAGAGAGAGAAACAGAGAGATGGCAGCACAAGGACTCAGCCTACCATTGCTGGAGGAAAGTGGCTGAGAACCATGGGATGCAGGCCATCTCCAGAGCCGGGAAAAGAAGGAAGTGGATTCTCCACCAAGGCTCCTGAAGAAATAAAGCCCTGCTAATGCCTTGGTGTTAGCCTGGTGAGAAAATTCCAGGCTTCTGGCCTAAGAATGATAAGATAATGCATTCGTGTTGTTTTAAGCTAAGTTAGTGGCAATTTGTTACAGCAGCAGTGGGAAACTAATAAATGAAGGTGTTCAAATCAATGATCCAAGTTTCTGCCTTAAGAAACTAGAAAAAGGAAAGAAGCAGAAGGAAAGAATAAAGAGCAGAAATCAGTGCAACTGAAAACAAAAACAACTGTGAAATCAGTGGTCAAAGAAATGCTACCCTGAACTTTCTGGTACATGTGCCTACATCTGGGCTGGGTATACAAGGAAAAGTGGAATTGTAGGGTAAAATGATGCAAATGTTTTCTAAACCATTTTCCAAAGTGGTTGTACCAGTTTACATTCCTCCTGTAGTGCATGAATATTCCCATTGCCCTCTCTCCTGCCAATGTTTGATATCAACAGTCCTTTCTATTTTAGTCGTTCTGAGTATGTTGTGGTAGTTTCGTGGGATTAATTTTCATTTCCTTGATAACTTGTGATGGTTGAGTCCCTTTTCATACCTTATGGACAAATAGATATTGTCTTGTTGAAGTCTGTGCAAATAGCTTGCCTGATTTTCTAATTGAATTGTTTCCTCCTCTTACAGATTTGTAGTTCTGTATGTATCCTGGGTAAATAAGTATATGTAGTTTTTAGTAGTTTTTCATGATTTTTATCTTTTTTAATGAGTTTTAATCAGTTTCACCAGGAATTTCCCAATTTTATCCCTGCAGCTATTAATTTGATGTGTCCTGGGGTCCAGTCCTTGGCCTACTTCTCTGTCTCACTCACTCAGTGGTTCATGGCTTAGATTCATCTATTATATATCTGGAATTCAGGCCCATCTCCTGAACTCTAGATTTACATATGCAAATGCTGATTTAACATCTTTACATGGATATCCATGGACATGTCAGGGTATACATGTGCAAAACCAAATTTCTGAACTTGCAAAATTGCTTCATTGTTCTTGGCTGATGGCAACAGGCTGAAAACAAATTTTGGAGTCATTCTTAATGACTCTACCTTGCTTCCCTATCCTACACCCCTATCCCTATCCCTGTCTCTCACTCATGCTCTCCCCCCCCTCACACACACACACACACACACACACACACACACACACACACACACAACTTCACAGGAGCAGAGATCTTTGATTTATTTTTAATTATGTCTAAAATACCAAGAACAGTACCTGACCCATTTAGGCACTCAAATGTTGAATGAAAGCATTGCAGGTCAGAGTCTTTAGAAATGAACTTTTAAAGGGCCATATGCACCCCAATGTTCATCGCAGCAATGGCCACAATCGCCAAACTGTGGAAAGAGCCAAGGTGCCCATCAACAGATGAATGGATAAAGAAGATGTGGTACATATATACAATGGAGTACTATGCCTCCATCAGAAAGGATGAATACCCAAC
>PITA01028836.1:0-18760 GCA_004023965.1 Spilogale gracilis | reverse complement strand
ATTTATTTGACAGAGAGAAACACAGCCAGAGAGGGAACACAAGCAGTGGGAGTGAGAGAGGGAGAAGCAGGCCTCCCGCCGAGCAGGGAGCCCAATGCGGGACTCGATCCGGGGTCTCCGGGATCATGACCTGAGCCGAAGGCAGTCGCTTAACCAACTGAGCCACCCAGGCGCCCCCCGAGAGAGAGGATCTTAAGTGAGCTGCACACAGCTCTCAGTCTCACAACCCTGAGATCATGACCTGAGCTGAAATCAAGAGAGGGATGTTTAACCAACTGAGCCACCCAGGCACCCCAAAAATGAAATCTTAAAAAAAAAGATGGGCTAGATACAAGGAGAGGGTGATTGGGGGACCCACTCCCCTTGGGGAGACGCCCTCAGGCCTTCCCCTTCACTTCCTGGCCCTAGGCTGCTTGGAGAATCAGAGCAAAGACCTATGTGATCTAGAGCAGGACTTCACAGATTCCACTGTGCCCATGAAGTACCCGGGCAACACGATAAAATTCATACTTTGAATCAGTAGGTCTAGGCCAAGGCCTGGGGCTCTGCGGGTCTCACCGAAGCCCAGGCGATGCCGACTGCTGTTGCTGGCGCACAGGCGCCAGAGCAGAGCCTACCCCCAGGCCAGCTCCGGCCTCTGCTGTGGGGGTCTGTGGGCAGCAGGTGGGGGCAGGACCAAGCCCAGATGGGTCTGAACCCCCAGCTCTGCCACTCACCGATAAGTTACTAATCCTCTGGAGTCCTTGTGCCCTCATCTGAAAAAATGGTCATGACTCCATCAGCCTATTAAGGCTGTTGGAGGATGAAATGAGGGGATTGCGTGTAAAAACCTGGCACCGGGCTTGACCTCTAGAAAATGATCATTAAGTAGTGCTGTCGCCACTAATTTAGGATGAAGTTCAGCCCATCTAGATGGCAGCAGGATCCTTAAAGAGCCAGGATGGCCTCCCTCCCAGCCTGGCGCTGTCCCGACAGGGCGGGCCAGCAGTGCTCATGAGGGTGACTGCAGAAGCAAGCACACCTCCACTGGATGGACTTGGGCAGGTCACTTACCCGTTTGGAATCTTAATCTATCCATCTATATATATATATGATAAATTTTGTATCTTTTTTCAATTCCATTGCAAGTGATTTACACATCACTTATATTTTTTTAAGTTTACTTATTTTTTTTAGCAATCTCTACACCCAACATGGGACTCAAACTCATGACCCCAGAGTTGCGCGCTCTACCGACTGAGCCAGCCAGGCACCCCTTGACCTCTCAGAGTCTTCAAGGTGGGGGAAATAGTACTTACCAACAAAGACCGTTGTGAGGATTACCTGTGATGGTCTGGGTGAAGAACTCAGCAATGTGCAGGGCACCTGGAAAGACTTCCTTAAATATTAACATTATTATTCTGAGAAATGTGAAGTTCTAAGTCCTCCTTGCAGTGATTCTAGGGAGGCCTCTGGGGAGCCCAGACTCCTAGGAAGAGGCTGTGGGGTGTGACAGCAGGGAGTGTCCTGCTGCCTCCGTGGACTTCTCAGGCCCTCACGTGCGCACTTCTGAAATCCGGCTGCTTCTCAGCCCGTCTGAGGGAAGGCTACTCTGGAACCCACTTTCAGCAGCAAGAACCATGGTTGTGTGGCTTTGGGCCCAGGGTCTGGGTACAGATCGTGGAACTGCTCAAAAGGGGGCAGCAGGAGAACCATGGGCTGGAGCTGATGGCGGGGCGCTTTGTGTGGGGGTGCTCAGTGCATTGAGGGGGCCCCAGAGTGTTTGAGGGCGGGGCAGTGGGCTTCGGAGGGAAGCTGTTCCCGGCGCAGCAACTGGGAGCCCCGGAGGCCTGTGTCGGCTGGAGGTCAGACACTCAGGCCTGGTGTATGGAGACCAAGCTTTTCTCTCCTCCTTGAAGGGCAGCTCAGCTGAAGTAGCCCTGAGGAAGCCTCCCCACGGCCTCTCAGTCCCGCGCGTCTGCCTACCTCCGCCTACCGAGTAGAGCAGGAAGCAGGTGTCGCAGTAGAAATGTCACTGGTGTGCCGAGCGGCTGGCAATGGGGAGGCTGGCTCTCCTTGCCCGCGGCACACCTGTAACTGCACCAGGGTCAGGTGCAGATGGGTGAGGGTCAGGCCCCTTTTACATGCCGGTCGATACCCCGCGCTGACGCTCCTCTAACAGTCCCCAGCAGCTGTGAGGTGTGATGCCAGGGGTCCTGTGTGGCTCTGGGCGAGTCACTCGCCCTTTCTATGCTTCCGCCGTTGTAGAAGTGGGTGCTTGGGCTCAGCTTCTCCTCTGCTCTAAGGCCTGAAGGCAGCTTGCCATCCAGCTGGTGCTGCCTTTGCAGGGCCTTTTCCCAGGCTCTTCTTGCCCCCGTTTGTCCCTTAGCCGATCCCTCCCCGAAGACCACTTAGCCTACAGTAATTTCTTCTCCCCACTCCTGAGGCGGGGGAGTATTTTCTCGGTCTGTGGCATTCAGGCTCAACCTTCCTCTCAGTGATGGCTGCTTACATTAAGTAACTGTTTTGTGGCTGGATAATCCATCTGTCTCCTCAACTCCTAAAGGCCTTCTCTTTTGTATTTCTCACGTCCCCTGCCTGTGGAGCCTGGTACAAACTAAATGAACGTGTGGCCCTCGGGGTGCAAAGCTCTGTCTCTCTCGTTTCTCTTGCTGCTTCTCCTTTGCTTGCTCTGTGTGTGTGTGTCTCTCCTGGCTTTGTAATTGATAGCATAGCTCAGAGGAGCAGAAGCTCGTGAGCGTGAGCGGGCGGCAGGGGAGTACAGCTCACTGGGGCACAGTCCTGGGGGGGCTGCTCGGTGTTTATCTCCAGAGGAGCTGAGACTCTTCCTCGCCAGATGGGGCGTGAGGTGGAGACCAAAGTGCTTGGCACCCTTCAGGCCTAGGTCTTGGGGGTCCCCTGCCCTGGACTTTATTCCCTGGCTGGCTGAGGTCCCTGTCCCTAACCACACTGGCCCCAGCTGAGAGGGGAGGGCCGCACTCGCCCCCACCCACAGGACTTGAATGTGGAAGGCGAATGCTTCTGGTTCCCACACCTTGGCTCCACTGTCGCAGGCAGCCAGCTGGCCCCTTGAACACAATGTGCAAATCTCCTCTGTTCCTGTTCCCGGCATTGTCCGTGGCCGGCGCCTTGGCTGGGAATGCGGGCCCCTGAATAGGAGAGGCATTTGCAGCCTGCAAATGAAACAGGCCCCCAGCCCCCCTTCACCCCCTTGTCCCCTCCCCACCCCCAGGGAGAAAGGACTTTTTCACTCCTGGCTTTCTTGTATTGCCTTTCCCTCTCCTCTCCAGAGTCCCTGCCGGGGTGTGTGTGTGTGTGTGTGTGTGTGTGTGTGTGTGTGTCGGGGGAGGGGTGGGGAGACTTTTCACAGCAGCTTGAAGGCTGTTCCACAAGGCTTCAAAAAAGTAGAATGGAACAGAAGAGCACGCGGGATGGAAAAGCAAACAGCTCACGGCTGTCTTTGTTTAAAGTGGACCAAGTGATTCCAAAAATGTCTGTCTTGTGTCAGTCGCTCGGGTACCACAGGTTCTCTGGCTGCAGCCTTGTGGCGCCGAGTGCAGAGACGCAGCGTGTGTGCTGCCAGGTGGGCCTGGGGGGCCTGACGTGCAGGTGTGCGCCTGACGGACGTGTGTGCGGCCCAGGATTGGGGTCCGTCTCTCCTCCAAGGGCTTCCCTTGGGCGTCATGGCCAGAACGAAGGCTAGCGCGCACAGAACAGACACAGGGCAAGAGGCAGTGGTTGGTGACTTTTCGGTGCTATAAGGAGTGACACTCAGCCGACTGAAGCGAGAGAAGAGGGAGACAAGCTCTAGGTCACCGGTGGAGGGTCGGGGCCCACCTCATGGGTGTGTGGGCATGGCCAGAGCACCTTGGGAGTCCACGCCATGCTCTTAGTTATTTATTAGGCCAGTGCCAAGAATCTGACTGCAGCCCGAGCCCCCTGGCCCGTGCAGCTCCCTTCGATTTCTGACCTTGCGCCCCGCTGTCCCCAGCTTTGCTCACCCTGCTCCAAGAAATGCTGACCCAACTCTTGTGACTGCCCTCAAATATAAGGTTAGGTCAGAAGAGAGCTTCTCCCAGCTTCTCCCACACACCTTTCTCTATCTCATCTCTGGATCTTGGTTCCTTTGACTTTGTCCCACAAACTGCCCTCCACCTCTGCCTTTCTGTGAGGCCACGCTCAGCATCGCTGTCTTTATTGCCCTCAGCCCTGTTTCTCTTGCCCTGTCTTTTCTCCAGCTCCTCTCTCTATTGTTCTATCCCTCCTCCTGCCTGTTTCCCTAATCGTGGCAACTCCCGGGCCCACCATCCTTGCTCTGCTGGGAGCGAGAGCCCTCTGAGGAGCTCAGTCCAGGGCACAGAGCAAAGACATAAGAAGAGGAGAGACAGAGAGGGTGAGGTTCAAAGATGACCTCCACGGAAATGGTCCATGGCCTCCCCAGCAAGCCGGAGCCCCTGGGGGCAGACCTTCCCTAGGAGGAATCTGAGAACACAGGCCCCCTGCTTGGGGCCTGTCTCTGAGCCTGGACACTGACCACGGTGGGTGGTGGGGGCAGCCCCAGGCCGCTCTCTGGAATGCTGGTGTTGGGTTGCAGTACAGATGTGAGCAGCGATAATGGGCAGGAACTGGACTTTCTGGTCTGGCTGCTGCCTCAAGGCCATTGGAATGTGAGGGGGGACCAGCGAGAGGCTCCAGGGCCTTAGGGTGGGCAGACGGAGAGCAGACCACCTAAATGGAGAGGAGGGGCAGACCACCGTGGGAGAGAACGGAGTCCTCACCCTTTCCCTGAGTGGCAGGCTGCAGCAAAAGACCCTGCAAACCCCTGCCCAGCTAGGGCCTTGGGGGCTTCCTAGCCTCCAGAGCAGAGGGACGGACTTTGGAGCTCATCTGGTCCAAGCTTCTCATTTTACAGACTTGAAAACTGAGTCTCCAAGTAGGTAACCTGCCCCAAGATGCGGCTAGTTCTCCAGCCTGGGCAGGTAAGACAGCCTCTTGGGCTTGTCACACCTCTCACCAGCCTGGTGTGTGCCTCTCTGGGTGGGGAAGGGAGGGATCTTTTTATGTGCTCCCCGCACCAAGGGGAGGCTGGTACACATATGCATATATTTCTCTTTTTCTTGTGCCCTTCCCTGCCCCAGGCTTTTATCTGTGGTCACATATTGAATGTGAGCATTGACCAGCAAATGGGCTCCTGACATCCGCAGTGTATTTCAGCGGGCCTCCGAGTTTCCAAAGCCCATTGGATGCTGAGCCTTGTGATTCGAGGGCTACGTATGTGCTGGCTCTTGCACTGAACTAACTAGTAGAAGTCTTCCAAGTAATATGGGGCTGCACTGCCCTAAGCCCTTGATGTATTAATGTACTTAATTCCCACAACATATCCATTAATAGGGTTATTAGTCCTATTTTACAGATGAATAAACAGAAGCCCAGGATGGTTAATTAACTTACCCAAGGACACACAGTGTAAGTAGAGAAGCTGGGATTTAAACGAGGTTGGCCTGACCCAAGGATCTGTGGCCTGAGGGCCTTTAGAGGGGGCTAGAGTCCCTTGAGAACATAATCAGAATTAATGCCTCAGACATAGAGCCGGGCACCTTGGCACATACAGAGTGGAGATGAGTGTCAGGAACAGAGCCTTGAACCCAGGCCAAAGTGGAAGCCACTTCCAGCTGGGCCAGGCCGGGCTACACGCCCCCACCCCCACCCCCGCGCCACTGCTGGAGGCCCCCAGTGTGGAGGGCCTGCTAGTCTGGGAGGCTTTGCCCAGAGAAGTCCTGCCCTACCCTGAGCGCAGGACACAGGTTCCTGGCAGGAAAGGAAGCTGGTAGGGTGCTGGGGCTGCTGGCGCTGGAGGTGGGAGGAAAGACAAGTTCCCCTCCCCCGTGGGGCCCCCTCAGCTCCCTTTCCCTTTCTTGTTTCCGCATAATGATGCTGATTACTCCACATCTGTCATAATTACTCTTTGTTTGAAAATTCAGAACAAATCACAGGAGAGAAACTGGTGTGACTAGAGAAGGATCCTTCTCCCCAGGGGTCCTGTTGGGGTGGGGGAGAGGAGGAGGAGAGAAGAGCCATAATCAGCCTACAGGAGCCAGGCTGCTGATTGTCCTTGTGCTGTCCCCTTGCCTGGGCAAGGTGGCCTAAGGTCTCCTGCGGCTGGATGTCTCTCTCCCAAAGCCCAGGGCCGCAGTCCCTGCCTGCTGTGGTGGCTGGGAGAATCTGCCCCCGCCCCACCCTGGAGCAGGGGTCTCTGTTTGGGCCCCTGCCCTCCTGGCCCCACTGAACAATGGGCTGGATGGCAGACTTCAGGAAGCAGGCTTCTTGGTAACCTGAGCAGCACAGCAGGGAGGGGCAGGCTGTGCCTGCTGGAAGGGTGCAGGGGGCCTTCCTGGCAAGGGGAGGGGAACAGCTCTTGCTGGAGTCCTTGGGTCACGGAGGGCACTGAGTCTTGGGGTGACAGCCAGGAACAGGGGACCTGTATTTCTGGGAAGCACAAACCCCATCCTCTTGGGATCCACAGCCACACTGGGTGCTCAGTGCTTCCTCAGGGTCGCTCCCTGGCAACCCGATCCGCTGCTGTGGGTCCTGCTTCCTGCCCCCTGCCCAGCCTGAAGGCTCTTGGTCTGGAGAGGCTGATATCTCCTGGAGCATGTGCGCTGGCCTGTGGCCCTGCCTGCCACGGCCCTGCCTCCACGTCCCCTTCCCAACCTAGCCCCTTCCCACCTGGGATTGTGTCTGTAAAACCTCTGCACAGTTTTGTGGGGAGAAATCGAGAACAACCTGGAATGTGTGCCCAGACCCCACCTGTAATAAAACTCCACTTGCTCTTGCCAAGGGACGGTGGTGGAACGACAGACACCATTAAGGAGCAGAGCCATTGCAAGATGCAGACAGACTGACGCTGAGAATGGGGTGAAAGCTCTGGGTTCAAGCTTTCTGCTCCCTGCCCCCAAAGCAGCTGGGCCTCAGTTTGTCTTTGTGGGAAGTGGGAGGGAGCACTGCCCTACTTGGTTTTTTAAGGGGAGAGAATGATAGGATCCAGGCATTTGTGGGGTATCAGGTCCTACCCCCCACCCCCTTGCCACCGCAGGAGGCACCCTGTATTGGGGCTTTGGTGTCAGCAGGGTAGGAAGCTAGAGGGAGGGGGAGACCTGAAGACAGGGCGCCACACCAGGGGCCTGGCTTACACTGGCTTGAAGGCGACACCTGTGGCCCCACCACTACTGGGCGTCTTGGACTGACTCAGATGCCATCATGCTTACTTCTGTGCGCTCCCTGGATCCCACCTCTAGCTTTTCCAGCGAAAATGTTCAACTCACCCTGTGTGACTTTAGGTGGAAGGCCTGGTGAAAAGCACCAAGATTAAAAGATTTCCTCAAGTCCCTTCTCCCTTATAAGGTTCGGAGACGCTGACCCGGTTTTGTCTTTGCACCGCGTCCCTCCTCCCAACCCTTCCCCTGCGCGCCCCTCTCCAGGCTCGCTCCAGCTCTCTCCTCCGTCCCGCCCCCTCTCTCGGGCTCTCCCGGCGCGCTGGCCTTGGCCTCCTCCTTTTTTAAATGTCAGCATCGAAGTTTGGCAGAAAAGCTCCGGGCCGTTCTCACCCGCCTTTGCTCCCCCTCGCTCCCGGCGGCCGGTGCACGGGTCCCAAGAACCCGACTGCGGGCGGGCCCCGCGGTGTTCCCGAGCCGCGCGCTCCAGGAGCCGCGCGGCGCACAGGGACCGGCTCCCCGCCCGGGGAGGAGCGCGGTGTCAGCGGAGCAGCGGTGGGAGGAGGGATGACCCACCCCGGGCACCGAGCGCGGCAGCCTCGCTCCCGGGGGGGGGGAGGGGGGGGCGGCGGAATCAATGTGCATTCAATTAACCCCGCGCCGCGCAGTCGCTGCCTGCCCAGGCACCGGGCCTCATGCGTCTGTGTGGGAGTGAGGGAGGACGTATGTGCGTGAGCAAGTGTGTGAGTGTTCTAGCTTCCTGGACTCGGTGCCTTGGGGGTCACTCCGTTGGGCTGAGCAGGCCAGGGTGGGAAGGGACATTTCACTTGGTAACTTAGGATCTCGCCCCTACCTTTCTGGAGCCTGAAGCTGGTCTGGGGCACGAAGATGGAGCGGGAGAGCGCAGTGCTGGAGGTCCCAAGGCCTCCTCCCTGTTGGCTTGGGGTGTAGGCTGGGGATTTCTGACCTGCGGCTAGAGCTAGGCCAAAGTTTGTGGGCAAATCTCTCAACAGGCCAGCTCTGGAAGGGGAAAGAAGCAGAGAGAGTCCTTGAGCCTTTAGAGAAGGGCAGACTTGAACACCAGGATGGCTGCTTGGGGATGTTCTCACCCCAAGGCAGGCGGGAATGGAGACTAGGGGAGCTCTCTAGGCTTTGGTCATGCACCCTCCTACTCCCTCCACCCCCCCACCTGTGCCCAGAAGAGAGGGCCTTGCCCCCAAGTCCTGGGTGTACAGAGCTGGGACAGAAGGAGTGTGATGGTCTTTCCAACATGCTGATTGGCAAAATGGGATTTGGGCTCTAACCCAGAGCCAGGCCCTTAGGGAAATGAAACCCAGGTTTTGGCTCCTGATAAACAATTCCCTGATCTTTTTCTGCCATCTTCACATCTGGTTTGTTTTTCCTCACCCCCTCCCCTCTTGGGTTATTGTTTTTCTCCTAACAACCTGGCTTATCTGGAACGTCCCGTCCCCCTTTTTCTGCAATAATTTCTTTCACCCTAATTTTTTGAGGTCTCTTAAAATTGTATTTCAAACCTCAAGCACTTCAGAGAAGCCCTAATTTAGTCTCCCTTGCAGATTGGATTAGAATATTCTTGATTCCATTATGTCAGATCACTAGTAATATCATGTAGAATGAGCCTCACGATGGAGCCTATTTGATATTCCTGCTCTCTTGTGTTTCTGGTTTGGCTTCTCAAATCAGTCATTTTCCCATCAAACTGTGACAAAAATCAAGATCATTGCAAGCAAGCCGGTAAGGGTAACATTGATGGGATCAAGGCTATCCTGAAATAAAATGGTGTAGTTTTATTACATCAATTAAAGAAGCATTCATGGGGGTTTATGCTCAGCTTTGGTTTTAGGGGTGGGGCGAATCCGGGGACATGGTCCTTGCTGGGACAACGAGTATTTGGCTTGTCCCTTCCCACTGGTCTGCAAACTCTTTGAGGGGAGGACCTAGCTCCTCTGGGCATCCTCAGTGCTGGGCACAGTGCTGGGCTTGGAGTTGGTACCTGATGAGGGTGAAAGAATGGGGAGCCTTGGGTACGTGATGCGGGAGGCTAGGAATACCTCCTGCCTGATGGGGGTTACTTACCCTCTGAGGCTCAACAGCCTGGGTTGGAGAAAGGCAGACAAAGTTGCATCAGAAATTATTCCTCGTGAGCCTACAGGTGTGGCTTTACCCACGCCATTCGCAGTTAGCTTCTGAGTCCCTACTGTCAGGAGCAGAGAGTGGTCCTGTCTGCATCTCACTGTATCCTGCGGCTCCCATTCCAGCCTCTTCTGGGCTTAAAGGGCACCCCGCTCTCCCTATTCTGTTTCCTTCCTTGAAACATCCTACTTCCAAGAAATAAAAATTAAAAATAAAATAATAATAATAATAAAAAGAAACGTCCTACTTCCAAGGTCCCACTGCTGGCGGCCTCGGGGATGGGAGGGATTGGCCACGCCACAGGTGCTGCTCCTTGGTGCTGAGTGGGAAGGGCTTGGCCTGGTGAGTTCGGACCTCATCTCCCCACCGCAGGCCAGGTGGCTCCCAGTACTCGGTCACTTCGGGGTGCGACGCCCTCCCAGGCAAGCTGGAGAAAGTCCCAGAATGCCAGACCAGTGGCCTCACCCCCAAAAGAGCCATAGGCCAGGCCAGTTTCCTTGCTAACAAGCACCCCTCTGCCCTCTAGCTTTTTGTGATCCCGTTCAGAAGCGCTAGCCCTACAAGTACATGCTAGCCATGAGAATAACGCCTCCCGTGGGGGAGGCACACTATCATTATTATACTCATTATCTTTCTGTCAGAATTCTCACCCATGGAGCATTTTTTAAATTTTCTTATGTGGTTCAGTTTGGGGAAAGACGAGATATGAAGAGAAAGAAGCTTCTTTTAAAAGCACTTTTTCGGTTAAAATTATTGAGTCTGTAATTTAGGCCTGGAGGCTCCTCTTGGTTTTTGAATAGTGGGTCATTTTCCAAAGTATAATTTACCTGGGGATTAGGCATTCGGGTTTTGTGACTGAAATCTGGGCAAATCATAAAGTTATACATATAGTCATAACTGTATTTGTAATCTCTGATTGAGTGATCATTTTCATCTTTTAAAATGAAGCTGGTGGCCTGTGTGACATTAGAATGATCTTTGATCTACCTAACTACTTTTTTTCCCAAGTTTCTTTTTTTTTAAGATTTTATTTATTTATTTGACAGAGAGAGATCACAAGTAGGCAGAGAGGCAGGCAGAGAGACAGGAGGAAGCAGGCTCCCTGCTGAGCAGAGAGCCAGACCAGACTTGGGCCTCAATCCCAGGACCCTGAGATCATGACCTGAGCTGAAGGCAGAGGCTTTAACCCACTGAGCCACCCAGGCACCCTTTTTCTAAGTTTTTAATTCCGGTTAGTTAACTGCTACTACCTTGTTTCCTTGGATAAGTCCTTTTTTTTAAAAAAAAAAAAAAACATATTTATTTATTTATTTGAGAGGGAGAGAGTGAATGAGAGAGAGCATGAGAGGGGAGAAGGTCAGAGGGAGAAGCCAACTCCCTGCGGAGCTGGGAGCCCTATGCAGGACTTGATCCTGGGACTCCTGGGACTCCTGGGACTCCAGGATCATGACTTGAGCTGAAGGCAGTGGCCCAACCACCTGAGCCATCCAGGCACCCTTGGATAAGTCCTTTTATCCGGGGACTTCAAGCATGATTCCTTAGAGTCCCAGAGTCTGTGGAAGGGGCCCAGGGGCTGGAGATGGGGAAAGAGGGAGGCCAGATTGGAGGGGCTTCATGCCTCCCACATTTACTCCACAGCACCTCTGCTTTATCCTTTTGTTTTGTTCTGTTATTCTCTAAACCAGTTAACTATGCAGATTGGCCTAAGGGAGGCTGTGACACTAGCAAGCTTAGAGTTCTAGAGCCCTAGGCAAACAAACAAACAAAAACAAAAAAAATCTCTAAGATACAGAATTAGGAGAATTATAAGGAAAAACATTATGACCACATCTGAGGGTAGGACCAGGGATAGATTAAACCTTGATTCAGGATTGAGTCAGAAAAACCATGAGCTATACCTGCAATTTCTTCTCCTTTAAAAGCATGCTTCTCCTGTTTCACTGTTGACAGCTAGTGCTTGTTACCATGAATTATGGTTGGTTGGTCAGAGCAAGGTAGAATTTTGGCTTAACAAGTGTTTTCCATTCTTTAATTTTATTCTCAGATAAATGGAGGAACAGGTAAGTAAATGGTCCTGTTTAAGAGTCTGGCTATGGGCTACCTATAACAGGTTTATAATCCAGTTGTCACTCAAACATTAGGAAAGGTTGCAGCCTCAGAAAGCTATGATAAGCATCCAGTCAGTGGTGCTAACTAAGGGCTACTGTTCGGCCCAGCAGCCTCCTGTTGATCAGAGCAATAGACCAGACCCTTTTATCATTCGATAAGCCCGATAAGGCATTGGAACGTGTGTATAACTTTCTTCCTTTAGGCAGAAAGAGTCTAAGAGCCCATCAAAAGGGATCAGGAACTGCCTGCTTCCAGGAAAAGGATATATGGAATATTAAAACAGCTCAATTATCAAATCAACAGATCTCAAAGAGCATCTATCCTGGGCCTACCTGCCTCTGAGCTAAGGGCTCAGGGATAGAAAGATAAGACCCTTCCTGATGTTGAAGGCTGTAATCTCCTGCTCCTTGCCCTCAAAAACAAAAAACAAACAACAACAAAACAAAACAAAAAAACCAAGCAAACAAAGAAACAAAACCACCTTATTTGGTGGTGGTGGTAAAGAGAAGGCAGCCTGGTATTGCCCACAGAATCTGTTGAGTGCATAAAGAGTGGGCTCCTCAGCTTGTCCATCTGCACCTGATTTCCTTTAGTTCTGCTTTCTAAGCTGAGCTATCTTATACCCTCATGCTTAAAGGTCGGGGGGGACATTGCCTGGGGCAAGTAGGATTTCTGGTGCTGAGTGGGGTTGCCACAGGCCTGTGGTTGGAGCTGCAGTCTTACCCATCAGCCCACCGCTCTCCTTGGATCAGGGCAGTGGCCTCCGTGCTTGGCGCACCCCTTCCTGACCCTCTGTAATTCAGACCTCCCTTTTCCCTGAGGAGGCCAGTCCCTCCATCAGTCCAGGCTCCCCGCAGCTCTTCTTCCTTCGCCTTCTTTCCCGGTCTTCTGGACTCGTCTCTCCGGCCATGCCTGAACCTCCGCAGCCCTGTGGGCGGGCGGCACGCAGCTGGGCACCACGCAGCTGGGCACCAAGCCCCGGAAATTGCGGCTCCCTCGCCAATTGTCTCACGTGCTCGTAACCACGTTTAATCAGGCTGCTGAGCGCAGCCCTGAGCCTGGTTTTCCGAGTCGGAGGAGGGCGCTGGGCGAGCCCCGCGGGCGCCCTGAGAACCTGCGGGTGGAGAAGGCAGGTGAGGAGCGGGTGGTGGGGCCGGAGGAAGCCCCGGGCGGTGGCTCCCGCGCGGCTTCCTCAGTTTCCCCTCGGCCCCCGGGCCCAGCTGGGGAATTTGCGCCGCCGCGGGGGGAGGGGGCGGCGGGAAATGGTGCCTCGCTCGCCCCAGCGACATCAAACCCTCGTTTGGCGTGTGAGGACAATGGCTGTCTTATTTTCTCCATTCGCCGCGCACAATGCCGGATTCTCTCATTCACCCGCGGCGGTGCGAGCGAGGTAATTAGCCCGCGCCATTCAGCGCGGACACTGCCGCTATGCGGGGGGGCGAGGGCGGCCGCCCCGCGGGGATTAGCGGCGGGTCGGGGTGTGCAGCTGCGGCCACTTCAAAGGGGCCCCGCGGCCCGGCCGCCTGTGGGAACCGGCGCTGCCGCCCTCGCAGCCGCGCGCCCGCGGGACCCCGCGCTCCGCCCGGCCCGCGCCCCGACTCGGCGGCCGCCGTCGCCCCCATCACACTGCCGCCTTCATCACCACCTCGAGGGCCTCTTTCTTTCGAGTCCCGGGAGTCAGAGGTCACGGGGGGGGGACGGGGGAGGAGCGAGGGGGATGGGAGCTTGACACAAAGCGCTGACCTCGGAGGAGAGGAGCAGATGGTCCCACTTACTCCTGCCGCCGAGAGCGGCTCTCAGGGCCCCAGGCTTGGGGCGCTGACCCCGCCCGCGGTCCTGGGGACTGAGCCTGGGGCCCCGCGGGGGCCGTGTTCCGGCAAGCTCGCCTACCCGCCCGCCGCCCACTCTGCGCCTCCTGGCACTGCAGTCACACGGCCTGGACCAGCCGGCCTTGAGCAAAGTTGGGGGGGTGGGGGGGTCCGGGCTCGGCTGAGAATCTGCCCTCATGGGATGCTGGAACTTAAGAGAAGATCAGATTCTCGAGACCCTGCCAGACCAGGGGTTCCCAATCCGGGCTTGAGACACCCTGGTGAGCTTTAATAGACATACAGATTCCTGAGCCTCCTGCCTGACCAAAGGCTCTGCATCTCTGGCAGTGGAGTCCAGAAATCTGCACTGCTAGCCGGCCTCCTAAGTAATTCTGCCCCACAGCCGAGTGTGAAAATGGTGGCCCAGGCGAACTGCTGCATCGTTTTTGCAGAAGTTGGGACTCCGGTAGAGGGGTGACCTACCCCAGAACAGACATTGAATGGTGGTGGGGTGGGATGATAGGAAGAGAGGATGATGGGGGAAGGACCCCCCAAAACCATATGACCCTTAAATTCGCATTTAGGACACAATTTACAAGCAATTATTATTTACTTAGTGTTTGTTCTAGGTACTCAAGGTAGAAAGGTGCGGTAGACTGTTCTCTGCCAGTAGGGGACTCAAAGGCTAGAAGGTACATTGTTGTGTAAACAGTGGCCTCTAAGATAAGGACAAGGAGAGAGGCACAATCAGTTGTCTCCTTTGGGCTATGCGGAGGACGGGGGTGCTACTAAAGAGGAAGAAGCAAAATGTTCCAGGCACAGAGGACAACAGAAGTAAAGAAATAGAAGTGTAAGCATCTGTATGTCCACAGAAGGCAAACTAGTCTCACGCAGTTAGAGTATTGACCACATGCAGAATTAGCTGGCCTTTGAAGCTAGAAAGATGAAACAGGATCTAATAATGAAGACGTCGGATGCCATTCCAAGGAGAGTGCTTTCATTCAAGGCGATGGAGAACCACCAAAGGTGTTTAATGATCATATGGGATGATGAGAAAGATAATTATGGGTTTGGGATGGGAAGAAGAGGGAGAGAGAACTGCAAGTGGGGAGGCTGGAGAGGGGAGGCTATTACAGAAACACCTGAGAGTAATAAGAACCAAAGCCACGGCAGTGGGTGGCAAGAGAGACCATACACCAGGATTTGGGGACCATTTGGGGGAGATAGGGAGAAGAATGGGGGAGTGGCAGCTTGGTGTGTCTGTAGCTTGGGCCACTGGTACCTGACAGAGACCGAGAGGAAGAGCTTAGGGGTGGGTGTGGTGTGACTCCTTTGGATTTATGGGAAAGCTTTTGAAACGCTCTAGGGAAGATTGTTCCTAGGGCTTTGGGAGACCTCTGACAACTAGAGGGCAAGTAAGTCTGCCTTTTTCCAAGATTTGGCAGCCCCATGCCAGCCAAGAAACTCTGTAACCCTCTTATGGAATATACTCCTCCCTCTTCCCACAAACAGATGAGGCTTATTCTGGGATATTGTTGGGGTAGGGGGTCTGCAAGCCTCAATCTATCGTGATTTGGTGTTGAGCCACCAGAGATTCGTTGAAACAAAACAGCATCGAATCAAGGTTTGAGAATAGGAGAGGGTCCTTTCGTGGGCCCAGAGGGGACCACTTTACCCAGTGTTATCCTAGAATCTTTATATTGCTATGGACCTTGGAGATGATCTTGTCTATCCTGCCCCACTTCCATTTTACAGATGAGAAAACCAAGGTCAGAACTGGAAGGCCACATAGGGAGTCTGTGACAGAGGCAGGCATGATCCCAGGTCACCTGTCCATTACCTGACCCCTGCAGTATTCTTCCCTACAAATCCCAATATATGACTCTAGAAATGTGGGGGAAGTATCTGTTTTTGTGGAGTTGTCCTCATGGTCATGTGAAAGCAATTTACTTAATAGCTCCAGCCTGGGCTGCCTTACCAGACGCCCTTCTGGGGGGAGGTGAGAGAGATCCTGTGTCTTGACCAGACGACGGGAAGTTAAGGATATTGTGGGCTTGGGCAGGTTTACACAAGGAAGATTGGTGACCCTGACACGGGCAGAGACATGCAGTCTGTGGAGAGGGGCTCTGCTGGGCCTGGACATTCTCACGTCTAAAGCAGAAAGGGCTTCCCCAGTCGGCTCCCAGTCCCCGACCCTGTACCCCTGGCTGGCGCGCTCCCTGGGAAGCAAACAGGCCTCAAAGGCTGACGCTGGATGAACCTTTACAACTCTTCCAACTTAACTCCCTCATTTTACAGAGAAAGAAACCCGCCCAGCCAGGGTCCTTGTTTTTATCAAGATCACACATCCAGTTGTGAAAAGGGCTGAGTTCCTCTCACAACTACCCCTCCCTTGTTTGCTTCTTTCTCCCAGCCATTCACCCCACAGAAGCCACTGACATGTCACAGAGCTTTGCCCTCCCACCCCAAACTAGGAAAATAGTTTACTCTTCTCATTTATAAGGCCCCACCCTCTCCAGGCCGTGCCTCTGTTTGTTTATAGACTTATGTTCACGGAACTTAGGAAACCTGTGGGCTCAGGGAGCATTAGTGGGGCCTTAACACCACCTTATCACGGTACTTATCTGCATTAGTTACACTTGGGGAAAACCTGCCCCCCACCCCTGGGGGAGTTCCTTCCTGAGGGAAGCCTGCTGTGCCTTGTGGTGTCTCTGACCTTGAGTGGGCATGGTGCTCTTTAGGGTCTAGGAAGTTGTGTTTTCCTCTGAAAGTAGATGCAGGGAGAGAGCACCAGCTGTAGAGCTAGAACGCTGGAAGTTCAAATGCTTGCTGTAACATTAGTCACCAGCGGTATCGCATAAGCTCCCCGTGCCCCTACGCCCTGGAGGGAGAGCAAGTCCCCACTTGCTGGGGTCATGCACATGTCACATGTCACCTTTGACCCCCAGTGGCTTCTGCAGGACAGTTATGACTGTGATAGGCCCTGGGTTCCTGGCCCAGGGCTCTCACCCTTCTGATATTTCTTGGGAGCTTGGGTAGGGACTGCTGATGACAGGGCCCGTGGGGTGGGTGGCATTTGCACCTGGGGCCCCCAACATTGTCTCCTACACGTTAGCAAGTCAGTGTCTGTCGGATGGACGCTTCAAGTCGACTCTGTGGGTCTGCTCTGTAGACACAACCCATCACTCCATTTCCCACGCCCCGAAACAGGACACATCTTCTGACTCATTGCCTGACATATGGGATGAAGCCAGGGAAAAATATTTGAAATGCTTTCAAAAACCTAGCAGTGGGGCAGGTATGGTGGTCACAGGGCGTCAGTGATACTTATCTCCCTTTCCCCTTCCCTGAGTGTGTAAGTCAAGTGGGGCGTCGCCTGTCCCTCAGCACACGCTCCCCCGTTGGAGGCTGGGGGTGCAGAGAGGAGGAGCTCACAGCGTGATCTGGAGGAAGAGCTGGAGCCCCGCATTATGGGCAGAATCATTACAAGTGGGGCTTTGAGAGGTTTTATTCCCCTGGGGCTGTAAACGCCCAGCGCAGAGGTGCAGAGAAAGCCCAGATTGCCCCCCCTCCCCGCCCCCACAGCTGTGCCGTGGGCCTTACCGTCCACCGGAATCAAAGATCAGGTCATAAAGGTTCGATGCTCCAGCCCTGCTGGCGGGCCAACAGCTGGAGGCGGGGACTTTCCCAAGCTGAGGCTGGCTTCCCGCTGCTCCCCACCTCTCCCCGTCCAGGCCTCTATTTGTCAGAGGTGGCTGCCAGGAGAAAGGGGAGCGATGTGGATTTATGGCTGCTGACTTGAAAGACAGAGTTGCCTTTTGTGTTAGAATTGGGGCTGAGGGGGGTGTGGTGAGCTGGTGTTGTGGGTGGGGCTGGGGTTCGGGGCTGAGGCAGGCGGTAATGGGAGAGGAGGGAGGAGGCACACAGGGCCAGCGGTCCAGAGGCTTCTCAGAGCGGGGTCACCAGACAAAGGCCTAGAGGGATGGATCACCCCCAGTGAGGCCGCACTCTGAGGTTGTTGGTAAGCAGACACGGTCTACCCAGACTCATCGAACACCCAGCCGCAGAAGCGCCTCCAGCCCCAGAATCCTATTCTTGGGATTCAGAACCTGAATTCGACTCTCAGACTTCCCTTGCTTAGAGAAGTAAATACAGGTCTTCTAAATTCATGTTTTCCCCCACCCCAAATGGCAATGGCTAATCAATATGGGGGTTCTTCCCTAACAGAGTGAAAGTCAGGGGCAATGTGGGGACTGAGATAGTAGGGAGACAGGGACAGAGTGCCAGGGAAGGTGAGCCTGGGTCAGATAATCCTGAGGACAAGACCACAGTCCCACTGGGGGTTGTGGCAAATCCCAGAACTCAAGGTTCTCTGCTACCTTGTCCCTTCTTGCTGTGCAAGGTTAGAGACAGGACATTTACAAGTGCTTCGGGAAGTTTAAAGAGCATTTGAGGTGGGACTTGGCTGGGCTCCTTGCCCTCCAGGTGTCTCACTGTCTGGTGGGTCTGGGCGGAGGCCAGAGTAGCCCTCGGGTGCCCGAGTTCAGCAGGTGCTTTAACTGCACCTCAGAGAGCCACATCCATCCCCTGGAACGAGCCTGGCCAATAAAGCCATGAGTTTATGGGCTTCATAAACATTTTACTAGAGAAATCAAGGCCTCAATTACCCAATGGCCTTCCCAGCTGACAGCTCGCCTTTCGGGGCCTCTGTGAAGCCCCAGGCCGCAGTGAGACAGAAATGAACTTGGTTTATACCTGGCTGCCCCCTCCCCGGGGATGGGCGCCTTCTCACTATTCAGGCCTTGCAAAGTCTGTATTTATTCACTTCTTTAGAGGGCTTGAGGCCCTACCACTAACTCTCTGGGCCTTAGCCTCTCTGAGGGAAGATGGCCACCCCCTTGGAGAAGAGAGCTTCTACTCCCTCTCCCTGCAAGCCTGCCGTCCTCTTCTGTAACTTCTCAGCTCCCTTTAACTCAAGATTCTACGTAATTCCCTCAGCATTTCCCTAGCAAGGGTTTCCTATGTGCTAAGCCCTTTACAGATAGATCTCACTGGGTCCCTAGTACGGCAGCTTAATAACAGGAGCTATTTCCTCCCTATTTTCGTAAGTAGGAAAAGAGAGTCTCTGAGAGATTAAGGAACTTGCCCAAGGCCACAGCTAAGTGTGGCAGTGTGCTAGCCCTAGGCTACGATCAAATATGGGCCTTGTTAGAAACCTGAGTCCACATGGCCAAGAACAGAGGGAGCCAATGGGGGCAAGTGCTGGGCTAGTGCTGAAGGTGGTGGGGAAGACGGCTCGTGATGGATGGGGCAGCAGGAGAGAAGGCGGCTAGGCAATCTGAGGCCTCGTCTTGGATTTAGACCAGCACTGCCGGTAGAATTTTGTGTGATGCTGCAAATATTCTATTGGCAAAGTCCCATAATGGACCACTTGTGGCTTTTAAGCGCTTGAAAGGTAGCTCATAAGCCAGAGGAATG
>PITA01028835.1:0-10402 GCA_004023965.1 Spilogale gracilis | reverse complement strand
CCACTCAGATGCCCTCAAAATTGGAGTTTTGTAGAGAGGAGGGAGGATGGAAGGAATGGAAGGGGCCTTGAGAAGCAAGCAGGACCTTTTCCTGATCAGACTGAGTAGGGAATGTGGAAGAAAGCACTGCATTGGAGACGGTGGCAAAGGAAATGTGAGCCTCGGGGAGGGCAAACGTTGAAAGGAGCAAGGCTTCCTTCATTGTTTAGGGACAAGTCAAGTGGAGTGGCAGAATGCCGGTATGGCTGGTGCTTGGGGCCCCCTCTGTCCTTTCCTCCCCTCCTAGACCCCTGTCCCATAGCATCCGTTGTTTCTGTGAGTCCTATCCCCAGAGGCCATGTGTGCAGATCTTAATCTAATTCTGTGACATGGATGTTGTAGACCCAGCATACAGAGGGCAGAGCTGAGGCTCTGAGACCCAGTGACCACCATGGGGAGGGCATATGGCTTAGGAGGGGCGGTGCCCGTGACTCCAAACCTAGTGCTTTCAAGTTCCTCGGTGCCTTTTCCTGAAACCTGCAGAAAGGCCTGCTGCTTCCTTGGGTAGCAGATAGTGCCGGGACCTGTGGGTATGAAGAGCAGGATAAGCGGTGCCACGCCTCCCCCCCCAATGTGGACTGGCAGACCTGCTCTGAGGCAAAGCCCCGCCTGCCCAGATGGTAGATTCCCCACTTTCCCTGTCCCTTCGTCAGACCAGGGTTCTTGGCTCATGCACCACAGACCTTTGATCTTTAGATGAGCTCTGGGATGGGTGGGAGGGAAGATCGGAAACACTTGAAATGGTATGAGTGAGGCCATGTGCATTTTCTGGGGAGAGGGCCTGGGGTGGCTGTGTGAACCCTAAGAAGCATAAGATACTGTAAATCACTTTTGCTACCTCTCCGAGCTGTCCTGAGAGGCCCACTTTCATTCTCTGGTCTGTGGAGTAAGAGTGTGAGTTGACCTGGGGTCCATGTGGGCTTGGCGGGGGCCTCCTCCCAAGCTGGGCAGTGAGTAATGGCTCTTGACCTTTCTCTTGCAGATCTCCAAGCCCTGGGACGCCTCGAGTCTAGGCCCTGCCTCTGAGAATGGAGGCTCCACTAGCCCAGGCCTCCCCACTGAAGTCTCAGGCCTAGCTCCTGGGTCTTCCCGACTTCATTCACCTGATAAGGGACTTCCCCGACTCCACTCACCTGATGAGAGCTCACCCTGCCACTCTCAGCTTCCAGAAGCCCAGAGTCCTGTGGTTTCTGGGCACTCACCCTGTCTTCCTCTGACCCCAACATCCCCAACTGTATCCCTGCCTGATGAGGGTCAGAGCGCCTGCTGTCCCCCGAGCTCAGGGCTCCCTGCTGTGGAAGCCCCAGAGGCCCCCACACCCGGCAGCCCGGCCCTTGAAAAGGTCTCAGGGCCCTGCAGCTTGGAGCAGCCCCCAGCTACCTCTGCCCAGCCCTTGATGGAGGGGGGTGAGTTGCTAGATCTTCCTCGGACGTTTCCATCTGGGGATGTGGTGGTCCAGGGTGACATAGACCGTCCCATGAATCTGGCTCACCGCCGATTTTCTGAAGGTGTGCTCCGGCCTCCGGGCCAAGACCAGGAGAAGCTGGGGGGCTCCCTGGCTGCCCTGCCCCAAACCCAGGGGAGCCAGTCTGCCCTGGATCGTCCCTTTGGGAGTGGGACAGAGTCCAACTGGAGCTTGTCACAGTCCTTTGAATGGACCTTCCCTACCCGTCCTTCGGGTCTGGGGGTGTGGCGTCTGGACTCCCCACCTCCCTCTCCCATTACTGAAGCCACTGAGGCCGCTGAGGCCGCTGAGGCTAGTGACTGGGCTGCATCCTGCAGGGAGGAAGAGGTGTCCCAGCAGGGGCGAGGGGCCCAGTCAGCTCCAGAGGGGCCAGGAAGGCCTGGTTCCTGGGTGCAGGTGGATGATCCGGGTATCTCCCCACTCCAGAAGGGGGATGGGGAGAGTCAGCCACAGTCCCCACTTCCCCTCAAGTGCTTATCAACGCCAGGGGACCCACCCGGAGTGGCCTTGTTGCAGGCAGAGGAGAGGTGTGAGGAGCGGGAGACCCTGGCTGGACTGGAGTCCGTGATCCCTCTGGCCACCACGGGGGCTGCTCTGCCCGTTCTGGAGCCCGTCCTAGGGCAACAGCAGCCAGCACCCCCGGACCAGCCCTGTGTCCTCTTTGCTGATAGCCCGGACCCCCAGCAGGCATTGCCCGCTGAGGAGGAGGCCATGACCTTGGTCCAGGCCGAGGCCACCCAGTCCAGGACAGAAGGTCGAGGCCCCTGTAGTGTGTCCCCTGAGCCTACAGGCCCTGACAGCAGCTCCCGCTGGCTGGACGAGCTCCTGGCCTCGCCACCACCTAGTGCGGGCAGCGCGAGGCGGGGAGCCGGATCTGAGCTGAAAGACGCCCAGACCCCAGGTGCCTGCTCCGAGGTGAGGACATGGGCCCAGGGAGGGTGGGGGCCTCTGGGTGAACGCCTCTGGGTGAATGCCAGGGCTTGGGTGGGCTTTCTTCCAGTGTGGATTTTATGTGTTAAGAGCTGGGATACGGCCATGAGACAGGCACCTAGGGCTGTGTCCCTCACAGCTGTGCAGTGTGGCAGAGTGGGGGGCCGGGGGCAGAGGCTAGGGACCGGTGTGAGTTCGTATCCAACTGCAGCTCCCACCGGCTGAGCCGTCCTGCCCAGGTGCCCTAACCTCTAAGCTTCAGAGACCATTCATGATAAGAGCATTTGCTTCTTAAGGTCGGACCACAGGTAAGACAAGATGTGAAAAGTACTCAGCGCTTGACCTATACTGAGCGTTCAGCCCGTCTTTACAGAGGGGATTGCGAAAAGCAACATAGTGCAGCCGTTTAGCGCTTTGGCTCTGGAACCAGACTGCCTGGGTTCTCTGCTCTGCGCCCAGAAGCGACCTTGAATGAGTTACTTTTCTGTGCCTCAGTTTCTGTGTTTGTAAAATGGGGGTGATGATGATGAATTCTCCCTCATGTGGCAAAGACTAAAGGAGCTGTAAAGCACTAAGAACGGCACAGAGTTCATCATGAGTGTTTAGGAGTGTGGGCTTTACGAACGCCCTTACCTTACTGTTGAGCTCAAGACTTGCCTTTGTAGACAGGAAGCTGAGGCCCAGAGGAGGCGGACCTTGTGCGGGGTTACCCAGAGAGTTGGCAGCCGGGCCACGGTCAGGGGGCCAGGTCCCTGGCCAGTGCCCTTTCTCCTACCAGGCTGCTCTGAATTTAAGGGCTGGGGTCCAGGTGGCTTTTGAAATATCTTTTTCAAGGCCAGCTTGGGCTGGTACGGGAGGGGCTGGGAGGAAGGCGGAGCCAGGCAGCCTCTAAGGGTAGGGGCGGAGAGGAGGAGGAGGAGCAGGAAGGAGTTTAGACGGGGCTGGCTACCGGTAGGTGTGTCTGTCCCGGCCCCGGGTGACTCAACTAGCTTCTGGGCGGGGCTGCCGGGGCGGCAGCTGCCGTGGAGGGAGCAGGGCCAGGGTGAGCGGGAGCCAGAGTCGTTGGACAGGTCTGGGCGAGGGGAGCGGCCCAGCCTTGTCCCTGAGCCCAGCCGCACCCAGCAGCCTGGGGCGGGCCGGGGGCAGGGGCCATGGCCGGGCTTGGGGACCGGGAACCCAGCATGTCTGTCTTGGAGAGGCTGTTAGCCAATGCGGCGCTGAGGGATGAGGCTGGCCGGCTCCGCAGTCCTGTGCCCAGGGCTTCTCCGCCCGAAAAAGTGAGTGGGGGGCGGGGGTATGGGAGCCCTGGGCTGGCTCTTTTGTCATGGCAGAGTCTGTCTCTCCTGTCTTCTCCAGGGATGGGGTAAGGGCTGTGAGGTCTTCCTGGGAAGGGCAAGTGGAACGGTGCTTTCTATAGGGAGGAAGGGGCTGCGGGCTTTAGGAAGGGATGAGTAGGGCTGGGGACAGGGTCAGACTGTTTCATTGGCAAGAAGCTTGTGGAGGCCTTTGAGTCTTGATCACTCCTAAGAGAAAGTGGACCCCTTTCAAAGCCCCATGAAGACCACTCTGCTAAGCTGCCTTCCTCTTGGCAGTTAGCCAAGTGTTGCCTAAGGGCTGTAAACATGACCATGGGATCATTGATTGAGTGTGCACATTGAGTGTCTTTTCCACACCAGGCACTAGGCTGAGGTTTGGTTTAAACGATCTTGTTTAATTCTCTCAAACCGCTCCATGCAGTAGGAATTCTTCCCATTTAAGGGTGAAGACCCTGAGGCCCAGAGTGGTTAAGTGATTTGCTCAAGGTCACACAGCTGGAATTTAAACCCAAGCTTTCTGTTGCCAAAGTAGGGCTCTTAGACACTAGGCAGTGCTGAGTTTCATTCTGGACTCCCACTCTGATGGACTCTAAGCATTGTTTGTGTCTTTTTTCTCCTGATTCCTAGGGACTCCTTGGCTGGGCCCAGAAAGATCTGCACAGTGAATTTGGGATTGCGGCAGACCCACCTCCCAGCAGTTTTAGTCCTTGCAGCTGGTCCCAAGATACTTCTCCGAACTATGGCCTTGGGAGTGCAAGCCCTAGAGGGGACCCAGGCCTTGGAGAGGGAGACTGGACCAGCACACGTGGTCAAGCAGCCGGGGAAGGGAGTGCCAGGGAGTGGGCCAGCAGGTGTGGTGGCATTGGCCAGGAGGACATTGAGGTCACCAGCCGAGATGGGAGTGGAGTGTCTGCCCCAGGGGGCCTTGCTGCCCAGGACTGGGCGATTGGAAAGCCAGCCCAGCTTGGCGCTCAGCAGAGCCAGGAGACAGATGTTCAGGACTGGGAGTTCAGAAAGCGGGATTCCCAGGGCACTTACTCCAGCCGGGACGCGGAACTCCAAGACCAGGAATTTGGGAAGAGAGACTCACTGGGTACTTACAGCAGTCGGGATGTAAGCCTTCAGGACTGGGAATTTGGGCAGAGAGACTCACTGGGTGCTTTTGCCAGCCAGGATACAGACGAGCAGAGCCAGAAATTGGGGAAGAAGGACCACCTTGGCCGGTACGGCAGCCAGGATGCAAATGGGCAGGACCAGGAGTTTGGAAAGAGAGAGTCTTCACTCAGCACCTTTAGCAGCCGAGGTGCAGAGCAGCCGGATCAGGATTTTGGGAAGAGTGCCTGGATGAGGGACTACAGCAGCAGCAGCCCCCAGGACCGAGGCTTCGGGATGAGAGCCCTGAGTGCCGGCTTCAGTCCCGAGGAAGCCCAACAGCAGGATGAGGAGTTTGAGAAGAAGGTCCCGAGTGGTGGAGACGGTCCAGGCGAGACCGGCAGAGAGGCAAGCCAGCTTGAAGAGAGAGAGTCGGGGGGCCTGTTCGGCCCCAGTACCCCCCAGTCCGAGGATGGGGCACTGGGACAGAGAGATCAGAACAGCTGGCGTGGTGGTGGTGCCGGCCAGGAGGCAGGGGGCCAGAGGCCGGGCGATGCTGGCCAGGAGGACAGGGAGGTGGGCCGGCGAGCCTGGGCGGGTGACTTCGGCCATGGTGTTGTCCCCCAGCCAGAGGCATCCTTTAGCCCGGGGCAGCGAGATTGGAATGGCGACTTCTCTGTGGAGGCCTCTGAGAGAGGACGCCAGTTCGGCATTATCGGTGATGACCGGGCGGGCGGTGCTGTCCTGAGCCCTTCTGGCCAGATGGCAGGTGGCCCCTTTGTGTCTCCAGAGAAGACCCCGGCCGGGCCCGTGGACTGGACCGACCAGCTGGGCCTCAGGAACTTGGAGGTGTCCAGCTGTGTGGCTTCTGGGGGCTCGAGTGAGGCCAGGGAGGAAGCCGTGGGACACATGGGCTGGTCGGACCAGCTGGGCCTGAGAGATGTGGCCCTGGCCAGCCGTTTGGAGGCTGGAGGGTCTGAGGACCCCATGCTGATTGGGGTCGGGGAGAAGACAGACTGGACTTCCAATGTTGGAGGGAGGAGCAGAGATCTGCCTGGTGTCGGGGAGGCAGGGAGCCCCAGCCAGGACAGAGAGAGCGGCGTGGGACTGACTGACTGGTCGGGTGTGGAGGCTGGAGAGTTCCTTAAATCAAGGGAGCGTGGGGTGGGACAGGCAGACTGGACACCAGACCTCGGCCTGAGGAGCATGGCCCCAGGGTCAGGCGGTAGCCCCAGAGAGCTTGGGGCGGGCCAGGTGGGCTGGGGCAGCAGTCTGGGCCTAAGGAATTTGGAGGTGCCATGTGACCTAGAGTCTGGAGGTTCTCGGGACCCACGGGGATGTGGAGTGGGCCAGATGGACTGGACCCAGGACTTGGGTCTCCGGGACATGGAGCTCTCGGGGGCCCCGAGTGAAGCCAGGGAGCATGGGGTGGGAGAGGTCAGCCAGTGCCCGGAGCTGGATCTCAGGGACCACAGCACCTTGTCCCCGGGCCTGGAGGCCAGAGAGCTGGGGCCTGGAGGGACAAGTGGTTCAGAGACCCAGGGTGAAGACCACTCCACACCTTCCCTGGACACCCGCCCTGAAGACCCTGGGATGGAGACAGGAGAAGCCCCTGGCTTTGGAACCAGGTAAGGGAGCCCCACCCCTGTGTTGGGGGGAAGGCGTGGCAGCTCTCTGAAACGGTGCATCTTTTTCAGGAGGGAAGAAACGGCTTTCTCCCAAAGACTTGTAGGCTTTGGAAAATTAAGATGGTTTGGACTGCGAATTACTGGTTTTACTTTTTTTTTTTTTAAGCCGAGTGTGATAGGTGGATTTTGTTTTGATGATGGTGGTGATGTTTGATGTGTTTGCTGCCCAGGCTGTGCTGGAAGGGTGTGGGTCCCATCTTTGGGGTCCCCCCGTCTCTTGGCCCCAAGCTGCAAGTCTTTCACAGGCGTCGGCAGGAGGACTGGACTCCCTCCACTTGGCCTGGGCCGCTCCAGGTTAGGAGTGGACGACAGGGGTGCTTGTTGTTTCCTGCAGAGATTAGGAACTTAGCACTTCTTGCCTGCCCTGTCTTCAGATGCAGAAGAATAACAGTTTAAAAAGCTGAAGGTCATAGGGACCTGGCTCCTGACCCCATGATCTTGGCCTCCGTGTGCATTGTGACTGAAAGGGAGCTTTCCAGAGGAGCAGACTAGTGGTTTTATGAGCCATCCACCGCCTATCTCAGGGATTTTTTTTTTTAAGATTTTATTTATTTATTTGACAGAAACACAGCCAGAGAGGGAACACAAGCAAAGGGAGGGAGAGAGGGAGAAGCAGGCTTCCCACCGAGCAGGCAGCCCCATGTGGGGCTTGATTCCAGGTCTCCGGGATCATGACCTGAGCCGAAGGCAGTCGCTTAACCAACTGAGCCACCCAGGTGCCCCTATCTCAGGGATTTTTAAGTTCTGAAGCCAGCTGAGGTGATCTCACGCCCGGAAAGACATTGTGTCTGCTCCGTTAACATCTCCCGTTTGTTGAGATTTGGTTTGATTCTTGTGACTGGGGAGAAGGTTCTACCTATCAGAAGAAGCTGGAGCTTCTCCCTGGGCATTCCGGGGGAGAGGAGAAAGAGAGGCGTTGGGTGGGGCCCGTGTTGTGAATGGAAGGGGCTGATGGTAGTGGTGGGGGGACGGACTGGGAAGGGTGTCAGTGAATGGGTTGGGAGAGGCATTGGGTGATTGGGTGAGGAGGGGCGTGAGAGAGGAAGGGGGGCAGAGAATGGGGAGGTACTGAAGGTTGCAGGGCAGGAGTGGGTTCATAGGATGGGAGTGGGGGCGGTAAAGGGCTAGGGTTGGGGGGTGGGCCCAGAGGCTCCTGGGATCTTGGACGGGTTCCTGAGCTTCACTTTGTAACGTTAGCCTCAGAAAGCTATGCCATTGCCAGTGCCTGGGACCGTGCTCCGCCTGGCCCACTGCTCTGCCGCCTCCCTACCTCGTCGGCCTTCTCAGCTGCCCTGTGCCGTGGCTAGGGATTTTTACCGTCTCCAGTCTGCACATAGACAAGGGGTGTGACCTGCTTATGGTCACACAATCAGCGGTGCCTGTTTCTGGCTTGGATGTTGTAAATGTCAGGTGTGGTCGTGGTGCTTGAGAGTCTCAGACTGCCAAGGAGCAGGGCCCATCTGTCCACCTTTCCCCTCTGCTTGGGTGGCTCTTGAGAAGGAGAAAGCAGGAGTATCTTTCCCTTTGTTTAGGCCTGGGGTAGGGGCTGCCAGGAGGCCACTGGACTTGGGGAAGAGGAAGGTAGGAGTGGGGAAAGAGGGAGTGCTCAGCTCTCAGCCGGCTGAGCTTCAGTCTCAGGCCTGCCTTTAAGACGCTCTTGTTTTCTGTCTGTGTTTTAAGTTTGGGGAAGGCTGTGGACTCTGGCCACATAGGAGACCTCGAGTGTTTGCGCGTGAGCACATGACAGCAGGTGAAAGCACAGGACTAAGGAAGCCTGTTTACCTTTCGTTAGTGGAAGGTGACTAATACCCAAGGAGCTGGTGTTCTGGGCATCTGACTTAGGGAAGTTCTACACCCTGGAAAATTGCTCTTTATAGGAAACTTTGGAGGTTCCCCTGGGAAGTCCTTGAGGATAGCTCAGAGTAGTCTGGGTTTGGGGCCATCCGCCAGGTCTGGGTCCTGATTCAGCCACCACCTCTGTGACTCTGGGCAAGTTCCTTCTCTTCCTCAGGCCTCCTGTTTCTTGTTTGTACCTTGGGAGTAATTTACTTCCCCTGCTCACAGGGTTAAGAGGTGCGGACACACATGAAGTGATAGAAACCTGCCTGGCACGGGTGATCACTGAAAAAAATGCTTGCTTGTAATTGTATCTGCTTGGCCAATTTGGATAGATCTGAGCTGTCCATAAAGTGAGGCCCACAGGGACATTTTTGTCATCGTCTCTGTGTGGGACAAAGGTACTCCAGATGGCAGGCAGTGATTGGCTGGAATGCTGTCCCACACAGTTGTGATAAGGCCAGCATGGGGGTGGGTGGGTCCTTCTTTGTGTCTAGGCCACCTTTTCCTCGTGGGAGTGGCTCTCTTGGGTCCCCCAAGAGCTCATGAATTGCCCTCTCTTCTCTGGCCTCCTGGTCATCTCCTGGCCCTCCCCTGAGTGCCAGTGATGTGGAGTCCTCTTAGTCATTTTGGGGTCTTTGTGGAATCTCCTCAGAGATCATGGAGGTCAGCTCCCTCATTTCATGAGTGGGGAAGCTGAGACCGAGGAAGGCAGTGTGTCTTGCACAAGGCCCATAGCTGGTGATTATGGGCTCCTTCGTGTTCCCTCAGGCCCTAGCATTGTTGTCATCTCTCTGGGCACGTTTCCTGTCTCTCTCGGCTCCAGGCCAGCTGCCGCCCCTTTAGGCACATCATTCCAGCTGTAGGCCTAAGCCTCCCTCATTTGGGGTCTTGGAGTCTTGTGTACCGGGAAGCTAATTTTGTGCACATCTGCTTCATGCCCTTCCCCAGCTCTGTCCCTGGAATGGAGGTGGAGGGTGGGGTGGGGTTGGATAGAGTCCTGACTCTCAGGAGACTCTAAGTCCAGATGGGGTCAGGGGTATAGATGGCGCAGGATGGGGCAACACCACGTTTCAGGCCAGGAACCTACGTTGGGGGTGATGATTATTTTTTCTTAAACAGATTTTTAAAAAAGATTATTTATGTAGAGAAAAAGTGTGTGGGCATGAGTGGGGGAGGGGCAGAGGGAGAGAGAAAATCCTCAAGCAGACTCCACACTGAGTGTGGACCCGTGGGGCTTGATCCCTGGACCCACAAGATCCTGACCTGAGCGGAAATCCAGAGTCTGACGTTACACTGACTGAACCACCCAGGTGCCCCGATTATCCTAAAAATTTGTGAAAATTTAGCGCACGGTACTCACGGTGTGCTGGGCACACGTTCCTGGTGTTGCCAACAGACCTAGCAGAGTATTGGTCTTTTTATGGCCCCCACTTTGCCAGTGAAGGAGCTGAGGCTCCGAATGGGCGAGTAGTGCAGGTGCTCTAGGGCCTGGAGCCCACGTCTGTCCCCGTGGCGGCAACCAGCACAGGTTCCCAACTCTGCTGTTCTCCCGCTTCCCTGTCAGGGTGGAGCTCAGGTTATAGGCGTTCTGGGTGCTCAGAGGCAGGCAAGCTCTCCTGAGCTGGGTTTGAGCCAGGCCGGCAGGGCCGATGCACACCGCGTTCCCTGGTGCTCTTCCCCTCTCCCCTCCTGGTGGCTGCCCCCAGAGCCCACTGAGCTCATCTGCCCTCTGCCCACGTGGCTGGGAGCAAGGGCTTATTCTGGAAGTGGATCTTTCCGTCCACCCATCCGCTGTTTCATATCCCCTTAAACTCTGCCGGCTGGCCCTCACCCTTGTGTCTGCCCCACCCCAGAGAGAGGCCTCGGGCAGGGCCTCCTAGGGCTGGGTGGGGGTGCCGCCCCTGCCCCCTCCCTCCCGGCCTCCCTGATTTTAAGCTGCGGGGTGAGCTGGCGCTGGCCCCCATCCAGAGCTGCTTCGTTCCACTGCCTTGCTGCCACCTCCGCCTGCTCCTTCCCCCTCCCTCCCCCTCCCT
>PITA01028834.1:0-18761 GCA_004023965.1 Spilogale gracilis | reverse complement strand
CAGTCGCTTAACCAACTGAGCCACCCAGGCGCCCCTTTTTCCCAGGGTTTTTTAAGCTTAGTGGGATTCAAGTTGGAATTCTAATACATGAATCTCATTTATTTGGAAAGAATAGACACTTTTCTTTCTTTTTTCTTTTTCTTAAAGATTTTATTTATTTGACAGACAGAAACACAGCCAGAGAGGGGACACAAGCAGGGGGAGTGAGAGAGGGAGAAGCAGGCTTCTCGCCAAGTGGAGAGCCCGATGTGAGACTCGATCCCCGGTCTCCGGGATCATGACCTGAGCCGAAGGCAGTCGCTTAACCAACTGAGCCACCCAGGCGCCCCTAGACACTTTTCTTACAATGAGTTTTCCTCCCATCCAAAACAGAAGTGTCTTTCAAGTTATGTGAACCTTATTTTATATTGTTCAGAGAGATTTTCCAGTCTGCTGGAAGGTCATATACCTTCCTTTTTAAAATGTATTCCTTAAGAATTTTATAATTTTTGTCACTATTATAAACTGAATCTTTTTCTCCATCTTTATTTATTTGAGAGAGAAAGATCAGAGCAAAAGAGAGAGCACAAGCAGGAGAGGGGGAAAACCTGAGGCAGAGGAGGAAAGAGGCTCCCCAGTGAGCAGGGAGTCCGATGTGGGGCTCAATCCCAAGACCTTGGAATCAAGACCTGAGGCATGGGCAGACACTTAACTGACTGAGTCACCCAGACGCCCCTCTCCATCTTTATTTCCAGTTGATTATTAGCAGACTGTAGATTCTCTGTTTTATTATGTCAGGTAGAAGCAGTATCTCATTCCTAGCATTATCAAATTATCACTGACATACATTTATCATTGCTCTAGCTCTAAAAATTTATAGTGCATTTGGTAAGCTATTTCTGCTTTATACCGTGTGCTTTATATGTAATACATACAATTTTCCTTTACCAGCAAGGTTTAACGTAGTGCTTAGTTTTTAGCTATGAATCAAAATATATGCTATGTGAACCAAATCTTTATGAGAAGGAACTCTAAGCATGGAGGATTTGAAGTTGGACCTAGGATTCCTCTGGAAAAGATTGTTATATGTCTAGTCCCTGCCACTTCTGTGTCCATTAATAGATCCTCCTTTCAGTTGTATTTCATAACTTAGTCCTCTGACTCAAGGTAAAATGGCGTCATAGGAATATGAACAGGTAGGGAGGTTAAGAGATTCTGCATGATGATAGGCTCATAAGGGAATCTACCAGCTGCCAAACTGACTATAAAGGTTTGGGAAGGGGAAGGAGGCTCAGAGGGACTGTCATAGAGTTTCAGTCATGATCAGTCCAAGCTACAGAGCCCAAGGAGAAAGTGGCCAGGCTCCTCCTAGGGGTGAAACTCTACAACAGGAAATCAGAAGTAATTCCCAGGTCAGAACAGCCATAGGCATTGGCTAGGAAACTTCACCAAAGACGATAGAGCCACAGTCAATTCTTCTGGACTTCAAGGCAAATCTCTATTTCTAAAAGAGACCAGAGTCCTAAAAAAAAGTACTGATTGGGACTTAGGAACCAGAACTCAGGCAAAAACCAATGCTACCCGCTGAGGCAGCAAGCAGGCAGAGTGACAGAAGGATCCAGCTGTCATCTCTGATAACACTAGGCAGTGGTCTGAGAGTAGCTCTTGAACCCAGTGGTGGCTAGAATAGCACCAGATCCCAGGTCTGACCTCTTAGTTCCCTGACTTCCCCACTCTCAAAGACTTCTACCCTATCCCAGCCACTCACTGACATCAGAATATCTAGACCTTGTCATTGTCAATACCTGAAACTCCTCTGTAATCTCAATTTTGATCTTTTTGACCACCTCCTTAATTTTACCTCCTATCCTCACTCCTTCTGCTACCTGAAGGCCGACGATCCTTCACCTTCAGCAGATGGCTATTTTCCTCTGTATTCTCACTGTCCCTCATTGCCCTTGTGTTCTCTCTTTGTCTCTTTTTCTCTCTGTCAAATAAATAAGTAAAATCTTGAAAACACACACACACACACACACACACACACACACACACACACACACACACTTGTCCAGCTGGATATTCTGTGTCTGTTCCTCCAGATCCATCCTTCTCTATTCTGCTCTGTCTGCTAGGAGCTGCCCTTGACAGATGATTCAACAAGACTCCCTTACCTTTTAGCTACCAGTTAGGTTCAACCAATGAGAGGCGCAGGCAGGAAAGGGGAGGAGGGAGAGGAGTAGGGGTATTAATCCCCTGCTCCCTCCATATCAGGCTATGGTTCAGCAGTGGCTGAGTTTCTCTAAGGCCACAGCATTGGACGGACAGGTCCTTCTCCTGCAGCTGTACCTCTCACGGAGTTCGGATAACTACTCACCTCCTGCCCTTTCAGCCTGGGCATGATAATGACTCCCTCCTGGTGCCAACTTGAGGTGATGCAAGGGTGCTCAGTGGTTCCCTTGACGTTGCCTGTACCTTTGAAAATGGTTCCTCCTTTAAATTTCTTTCAATTAATTCCTCTTGAGAGTGCCTTCCCTTTTCTCCCTGGGTTAAATCCAATTATCAGCCTGTGTAGCTAAATATGATTGGGGAAAAGCCACAAACTTGAGACAAGTTGCACTTTAAATTTGTAAACAAAAACCACAACTGGGCCCCCAATACCTGGCAGCCATACCATACGTATCAAGAGCGCTCATTCTTCCACTCGCTCAGATAAACTTCACACCTCTTCTTTCCTTAAACCCCCAAAACCTCATCCTCATCTTCATTTTTTTAAAAAAAAATTTTATTTATTTGACATGGAGAGAGAGAGAGCATGAGCAGAGGGAGAAGCAGGCTCCCCTGGGAGCAGGGAGCCCGATGCAGGACTCAATTCCAGGACCTTGGGATCATGACCTAGGCTGAAGGCAGACACTTAACCAACTGACCCAACTGGATGCCCCTCTATCTTCATTTTTAATAGATGATTTTTATTTCCTACTTCAGTGAGAAAATGGAAGTATCAGAAGAGAACTTCCCCAGACTCACACCACCTCATGCTCTCACCAAATGGCAGCATCTCCTAATGCTCAGCTTTCCCGCTGTGACCATAGATGAACTACCTGAACTCTCTACAAAGCCGGTCCTGATTTCTCCTATTTAAAAACAACAGTGGTAACAACACCTCTCTTAATTTTTTGTTAGCTCCTGTCTCATTTCTTTTCCTTTCCATTTGTGGCAGGATTCCTAGAAAGAATGGTATGCATTTACTGTCTCCACTTACTTTCTTTTTATTCCTCTTGAACCCTCTCCAGTCACAACTCCACTGAAATTGCTTGTGGCAGAGTCATCAATGGACTTCATGTGGTTAATTACAATGGTCAAACCTCAGACCTTCACCTGTCAGCAGCTTATGATGCTCTCCCTCTTCTTTAATATTCTCCCAGCACACCACATTCTCTTGTTTTTTAATCCTATCTCTCGGGTTTCTGTCGCTGTTTGCTTCTCTTAGGTCATCCTCTTAACGTTCAAGTTCCCCAGAGCTCAAAATCTGAATCTCTTCTTTATATCATGATAACTTAGATCAATTCCATGTCTTTAAATAAAGTCTATATGCTGATGATTCCCATATTTACTTTGCTCTTGAACTCCACGCTCAAGAACTTAAGTGTGTACCCAACATCTCCACTTGGTTGTCTGACGTGTTCAAGGCCAATCTCTTGATCTTTCCCTCTTCCCGAAACTCGCTCCGTGTCAGCCCTCCCCAATCCACAGCCCTCCCTTTCTCAGCTGATGTCGACTCCAATCTTCTAGCAGCTTGTGGAAAAAAGTTGAAGTTTTTCTTGACTTTCCCTAGAATTACCTCTTATTTTGTCTCCTTCCATTAGCCTCCTGCTCAATTTGTTCCGGCTACACTGGCTTCCTGGCTATTCTTTGAGCACACAAGGCACATCTCTGCCACAGGGTTTTTGCTCTAGCTTATCCCTCTGGCTAGGATGATTTCCCCACAAATACCCTCTAACTTCCTCCCATCTTTTAATCTTTGCACAATCCTCTTTTCTTAATAAGGCTTACCCTGACTGCTCCATGCAATATCACAACACACACACACACACACACACACACACACACACACACACACACACGTGCACATGCATGTGCACACACCCCGATCTACTTTTTCATTTTCTCATGGCACTTATTGCCTTAATTATGTTGTTTGTTGCCTTTCTCCTATACTGGAATATAAACTCTATAAGGTCAGGGATCTTTCTGTTGGGTTCACTAATGTATCCCAAATGTTTAGAACAATGCCTGGCAAATAGTAGGCACTCAGATATTGAGTCAGTAATCATGTGTTGTTGAATGAATGAGAAATAATTTAAATACTAAATCCTGCTTTGTTTAGTTTAAGAATCTAAATCTGTTAACATCCTGCTTATCTCAGATGAAATGGGATCGGGAACTGGGCCAGGTCAGAGCTTATAGGTGAAATCTATCTCAATGGATCTGGATAGGAGAGTCTAGTCAATGCAGAGGTAGGTATAGGGAAAGAAACAAAGTCCAGAAGTTCCCCCCAACCTTGGAGCAGTGTAAGTCTTAACTGAGCCATCCTTTGTCAGTGCTGGTTGGAGTTTGGAGAGTTCTACATGGTCCAGATGTGAAGAAAATGAGAGGTCAAAGATTTACTTAATGTAAAAAAAAAAAAAGTCTTTGTTAATGATTAAGCATCTGAGAATATATTTGTAGAAAATATTGAATCTAGAAATTATAGATGTGTGTGTGCACGCACACACGTGTGTTGTTGTGGTTGCTCCCACCTTCTCCTGGACGTCATTTATCTAATCCAAAGAAAATGAAACTATATGTAAGCTCCAGACCAAAGATGGGTTCCCAGGATTCTCTGTTCAAGTTTCTCTACCTGAAGTTTTACTTCCTGAGGAAATGATTTATTAACATCTACAAGCATTAATCTCTTCTTGGATGGCTTCAATATCCTTCAAAGTATGATCTGTGGGTTACCTGAATCAGAATAGCTGGATGTCTCCTAAAAATGTAAATTCCTGAGTCCTTCTCAAACCTACTAAATAGGGTCAGGAATGTGTCTCTTCCATAAGTTCCCTAGGCAATCTTGATTCTTGCTAAAGTTTGAGACCCACTGCTATAAATGAAGGGAATTGTTTTGCCCTAGATTAATGTGTCTATACCTGTTTTTTTTTTTTTTTGATTCTGTGTCTCATCCTTTTTGTTTCACTTTTACAAACACAAAAAGAAGACTTTATTCTGAAAATAACCCATGTTTGGGATTAGTTGGGAAGTTACAGATGAAACTGACCTGATTCAGTAATTCCTGTGACCCATTTTATTCTGCTCCACTTACTATGAGGTAGAGGACAAGACACACCAATCCATATACTAACTGGGCATACAAATTGCTCCTTTCTTCTGGTTGGACCTGTGGTGAACTTTTAAAATGCTTTTCTTCCAACTCCAGCCTAATAATTCCTTCAAATTTAAGGACTGCCTCTTGGAGAAAGTGGACAGTTTCATACCAAACATAAGAACACTGAAGAAACAAGCTAAAATATGACTCCAAATAATCAGTTAACTTAAGACCCAATTATGCTAGGCAGACCATCATCATACATCATCCATTATTTAAAACAATGCATTCATGAACTGCAGTCCTTGGCTAAGCTTCCCTTATAGATCAACCCATTGACTGAGTAGCACACAGATATAAGGTCATGTCTAAGAAAGTTTCTCCAAAAGTTATTGCTTAATTTTAATTTAGCAAATAATTGTATAATCTTAAAATCTTCCAGAATATTTCTTAAAAAGAAGTCAATAGAAGAAATGTAGGTAATAAAATTCCTATCATTCCAGCTTTTCTCTAAAATAAAATAAGTCAGCTTTCATCAAAGGGGGCTTCAAAGGAAGTTCTTTTTGGCCAATTCATCTCTTACCCTTGAGGCTTAAAGAGAATTTAGCAGACACTGGGATAATATCAAACAGACTCATTTTGGAGTTATCTCATTCTCTAAATATTACCCCAACTACTTCTGGCAATCAAGCAGAATTTCAACACCATTTCAGGGAATAGGAAACTTTCAATATACACTGTTTCTTCAGAACCTAGTTGCCTTGAGAAAGTAGAGTTCTGTTTATCCCCATTTTAGAGGAGTATGCTGAAATGTTTGTCATTTTGGAATTCTTGTTTATTCAGTATTATTTTTTATTTATTTCTTAAAGTAGGCTCTACACCCAGTGTGGGGCTTGAACTCACAACCCCAAGATCAAGAGTCACGTGCTTTACCGACTGAGCCAGCAGGCACCCCTATTCTGTATTATTGAGTTCTATAAACATGGCTACTTTTCTAATTTTCCTATCTTTGGAGGAGGTAGTTGAATACTTTGTAAATGTATTAGAGCTAGGCTAGAATTGCATGACATTATTCACTACAGAGAGGAATTTTGTAAGCAGGGTCCACCTTACATGGCCAGTTAAAGGGAAGTGTTAACTGACAAAGGAGGCTGTCCTCATAAGGCCGGGTCACACATCCACAGGTACTACAGCACTGCCTTCAAGTGAAGCCTTAGATCAAACCTCCACAAGCAATGAGTATAACACAAGAAACATGTCTTCCATTTTGTCAAAGAGGCATCCATCACACCCTGCATTTTAGGGAACTGGCTTGGGCCTCCCATTTAGAAAGTGATCCTCAGGTGGTTGGGGAAAGGGAAAAGCTTCATTCTTGGGGTGGAGAACTGGCCGGAACAAACTGGTATGTCAGGGCCACCCACTACCAGCAGATGCTTCAAGAAAGGACTGTCTTTTGGAGGGAGTTGGTGTCCTAAGTCGAGTCCACCCAGCCCAAGGACAAATGACTTGCCTATGAGAAAATATAAGGAGGTCGGAACATGGCATTTAACTCAGACTGACCTTCGCTGGAATCCAGCCTCCATCACATGCAAGGTACATGACTTTGGGCAGGTTTCTTCATCTTTCTCGGGCTCAATTTCCTCAATCATAAAATGGGAATGATCACAGCCACCCCACAGAGGGGACTGAGGAATAAAGGGGCCAGAACATTGTCAAATGCTCAGTGCAGTACCTGTCAGCTAGCAAGCCTGCAGAAAAGGTTACCTGTTACCATTGTGATGCTCTTATCTGTGGGCCCGTGTTCTGCGTTTCGGCAGAAACCCGTGAGAAAACTCTACTCAGCAAGAACAAAATCACTGTTTATACGTTTGAGGCCAGTGTAAAAGCCAAAAGAATGCTGTGGTTTAAGACAGTCCAAATGCAACCCTCTGAATTCAACCCTTCTGAATTCCCACATAGGCTACTCAACGTAGAGCTGTCGCAGAATTTGGGACTAGCCCTTTTTATAAAAGCCAAGCACATCCATGCTTTAAAGGAGTTCTTTTCACAAGGGCAACTGGCAGAGACTGATGCAGTTAAGAGTCAAAGCCGGTTAGAGTCTCATCAGGAAAGTGTGCACCCAGCAGAGACTTCCTGGCAAAGGACAGAGAGCGTTACACTGTGACATCAGATCTGTGGTCTGCTGAGCCGCATAAGCAGGGCCAGAAGGGCAAAAGCTTACCGATAAAAATTAATGCCAGTGGAAGTTTAAGAACACTAGTCTCTAAGTGTGAAAAATTCACATGTGCTGTGAAACAGCCCGTTCCTTCAGTGCCTGAGTTCATAATCAGATTCAATCTTTTCCCATAATAATGTAACATCTCTATTAATTTGCAAGATTCCAGGGTGAGATAATAGGAAAAGCATTAGATGCTGCGCAAATAACTCCTTATCCATAACTAGAAATTACGTGTGTGGTCATTAGGTTGCTGTGACTAAAACTGCGAGCTCTAACACGTCAGTCTTATACTCCACGGCATTGGATGCTTGAACAGTTTTATTTTAGTTTATTTTTTAAACTGTCTTTGGCAACTGTCCAATAATACTGGGACTGAAGCAGTACCATCCCTCCCATTAAGCCTGTTAAACAAGCTTATTGAGCAATAAGGGCAGAATAGTGAAACCTTCCTCGCCTTCAGTCAACCTTTCCTTAATTGGGCAACACGCACCTTTTGATTCTCGACAAAAGAGAAATGTAGTTTTGGTTTTCCAGGAGCACGCTATTATGATTGCAATTAATTTCTCGGAATTCTAGCTTCTTAGGTGCACACACATATCACCAGAGAAATGAGCTCGCTGGGATGTACATAACTCATCTTCATACTTTTTACTTCTTCATACTCCACCTTTTTTGCTTTTTCAGGAAGCAGGGATTTAAGATCATCAGCTCAAATACAAAAGCACTCTTAATTTTCAAGCATTAGCCTATTCACCTCAGGGTCATTCAGATTTGTGATTGAAATAATAGTTCAAAAGAGCTATTTGAGTGGTTGTAATTGCACAAATGTTTTTGAAAGGATGATGAAATTAAATAAGACATTATTGGTGAAGTGTTCTGAAAAAGTGATTGCGTATTTACAATGGTGTAAATGTATTTACAATGGAGAGCTTCGTTCACTTTTATATTCCTACACAGTAGGTGCTATTTCAGTTTCCGAAGTGGATTTGCAGATTGAAAATTCACAAGCTGGCACCTGGGTGGCTCAGTCAGTTAAGCCACTGCCTTCAGTTCAGGTCTTGAGCTCAGAATCTCAGCATTAAGTCCCATATCAGGCTGGATCCCTGCTCAGCGGAGACTCTGCTTCTCCCTCTGACCCTCCCCGCTCTGACCCTCCCCCACCATGCTCTTCCTCTCCGTCTCAAATAAATAAATAAAATCTTAAAAAAGAAAAGAAAAGAAAAGTCACACATTACTCCGTGGACTAGGTCAGTGTTTTTCAAACTATTTGTGTGTTGTAGGTCTGACCCAAGGTCTGATTTTCATTGCTCAGGAAAACAAATGAGAAAGTGAAGGGTATTAGAGTGAAACTTTTTGTATATATTTGAAATTACTCTATTTAAAGAGCTGACCTTTATTCCAAGATTTTTGGTATTCTATTTATCTCCATCTTCTTTTATTTTTTTTTAAAGATTTTATTTATTTCTTTGACAGAGAGAAACACAGCCAGAGAGGGAACACAAGCAGGGGGAGTGAGAGAGGGAGAAGCAGGCTTCCCGCCGAGCAGGGAGCCCGATGAGTTCAATCCCGGGTCTCCGGGATCATGACCTGAGCCCAAGGCAGTCGCCCAACCAACTGAGCCACCCAGGCGCCCCCATACTTCTTTTATTTTTAATTATACTTGTCCATGAAATCCACATTTTGGAAACCACTGCTGGAATGCCTGGAAATATGAGAGCCTGTCAGTTGTGAATTGGCTGAGCCCACTATATTCATACTGTGCTGGCCACAGGGAAGCTGCCGGATTTAGGTCAATAACAATCTGGCTGATCTAGCTGAAAATATCCCCAGATGGTGTCCAGTCTCTTGCCCTTCTCCTGGTCTATTAAATCTACTCCCTCCTGGAACCCTGATCATCACTAGGTGCCTTCATTTTAAAATGTGGAAACCTTGGATCAAATTCTTCCTCCATTTGATTCCAAGAAAAGTGAGTGACTGCTGGGTAAACCATGCTGAATCCTATATGACAAAATAATCACTGAATGAAAATGGAGGGAAAAAATATTCACATATTCTCTCCTCCCTAAAAAAAAAAAAAAAATGATGATGATGATCATCAGCCAACATAAGAAATCCGTATGCAGGCAGCACCATTTTGATTCAGTTAGACATTTTCACACTAATGAAAAAAACATTCTGGCAAAGAATTACTTTAACCATGAAGTAAAACACAAAATTCCAATCTTAGCTAAGGCCATCTGTTACAACCCACATGAAAGCACATCGGAAGGAAATCTCTCTATCCATTGCATTGTAGTATTACTGATGCTCATTGACCCTCTTTAACATTAAACCCCAAAGTGAATACTGCACTTCTTGGGGCTGAATTGGTTGAGAAATTGCATTCCCTAAAGAAAGGAAGAGCATGAGAATCCTGGGAGGAGAAGGATCCTAGTGGGGACTCTGGTTATGAGTCCAGCTCATGTGGATTTCAGATTGTTTACAGTGTTTATGGTTCTATCTAGTTTTCCATCACTGAGGGGAAAAAAAACCCCTACAAAGTCTCCACTTTATAGAAGATATTTTCCGATTCAGATTTTAGATAGCTCTGAGTTCTTTTACACAGAGAATAAGATACACATATAACTGTCATCTTGAGGGGCATCTGGGTGGCTCAGTCAGTTAAGTGGCTGCCTTCTGCTCAGGCCATTATCCCAGGGTTCTGGGATCGAGTCCTGTATCAGGCTCCCTGCTCAGCGGGGAGCCTGCTTGTCCCTCTCCCTCTACTTGTTGCTCTGCCTACCTGTGCTCTCTATCAAATAAATAAATAAAGTATTTAAAATTTAAAAAAAAAAAACCCTTTCAATTTGAAAAAGTTCTAGGGAAAAGTTAATATGATTTTATAATCCTATTTTACTGAGTTTCTGTAGCCATCCCTTCTTCCCTCTCCCCCACAACCAATTATCTGCTCTGGTTAAATGAGAATCTTCACAGTGATTCCTTTGGCTAGATGTTATGCCATAAGAAGGCAGGGTTTCTGAATTTGACACACAGAAAATCCTGGTTTTATAAGGTCTAAGGAATTGAAAGCATTGATTATGCAACAGATATCTGGGGCAAGAGCTTGTGGCAATCTTCTCTTCCCTTGTCTTGGTCATTTCAATCTTTTCTCAGGTTCTCCTACTTTCTCATGTTCTTCTCCTTCCTACTGTAGTATTTCCTACTCCTTCCCACCACAAGGTTTGAGGAGGCATTATTTAGTTTAATGAGTAATGGCTTTTGAGTAGCTCTGTAACACTCACTAAGTGTGTTCACTTTTCTGCCATATTTCATCATAGAAGACATGCAGCAGATAATCGTACTATCCTCAGCATCTTGATGAAGAAACTGAGGTTCAGAGATGGGTCACAACTCCTAGAAAGAGTGGCAGAAATGAAACTACCAGTTTTCCTAATTTCATATCCCAAGTTTTAAGTAGCATTTGAAGCTAAAAAAGTCAGCACTGTCTGGTCTGAGTAGGGACCCCAACTTTGTTGGTTGAACATACTTTTTTTTCTTTAAATCTGTAGAGATTTGTAACTCTCTGAGCTCCTAGGACATGGTAAAACAACAACAATAACAAATCTGAGAATAACAAGACTCAGCATCCAATTCTCCTCTTCCCTCAGGAAATTTCAGACAATAGCTGGAAAGAGGCAGTGGGCAAGCCAAGTAAGATACAGGGAAAGATACAGGGAAAGATACAAAGGCAGGACAATAGTAGGAGTTGTATTAACCCACAGGCTAAATCAGAGAGCTGGACAACAGGGCAAGAACCCTAGAGTGCCCTCTAAGGGCTGGAGAAGCAACACCAGGAGAAGACTACCAGCAGCAGCCCAAACCTGTAGCACATCTTGCCTGTCCAGCACGAGCAATGTTCAAACAGAACGGAAGAATTTACCGATTCTCAAAAAGATGAACAAACAACAAGGCCACACCAACATTTGAAGGAAAGTAACACCCTTGAAGAAAAGCCAAAATTCAACAAATAAAGACTTTTGAAGAATAAGAGTTAAAAGACTTTGCCAGTTTTCAGAGTAAGTATAAAAATATCACTGGGTATTCATCCTTTCTGATGGAGGCATAGTATTCTATTGTATATATGTACCACATCTTCTTTATCCATTCATCTGTTGATGGGCACCTTGGCTCTTTCCACTGGACTGGAAGAGATTATGCTGAGTGAAATAAGCCAAGAAGAGAAAGTCAAGTATTGCATAGTTTGACTTACTTGCGGTGCATGAGGGGTAAATTGGAGGACAGTGGGAGAAGGAAAGTAAATGGGAACTAGGGTAATCTAGGGAGGGAAACGAAACAACAAAGACTTTGGACACAGAAACAAACTGAGGGACTTGGAGGGAGGGGGGTGGAGGGATGGGAGATCCTGGTGGTGGGTACTGGGGACACCTAAAGCGTGGAGAACCGGGTGTGAGGAATGGGGAATGAATCTTGGAGCACTGGAAAAAAAAATTTTAGTAACAATAAAAAAAAAAATCACTGGGAAAGGTGTAGGATACGTAGCTAAAACATTAACTGAATATTGTAGAAATAAAAATTTTGATAATTAAAATAAAAAGATCAATTTGGGAGTTAATAGTAGAATGGTCATTTATGAGTAACATTTTGAAATACCAAGTTGAGGAATTGTCTCAAACATAGTGGGAAAAGACAAAGAGAATATGAAAGGAAAGTTTACAGACCTAACGACTGACTCACAGATTCCCGTAGTTATTTAATAGGGGTTCCAGAAAGAGAGAACAGAGAGAATATAAGAGGAAATAATTGAGGAATTAGTAAAATAAAATTTGTCTGAGAGAAAAAATTATTCATATTGATATCTGATATGTCCTAAGCAGGATAAAACAAAAAAGAATTTACATCCATTCTTGTGAAATTTTGGAACAAAAAGAATAAAGAGGGCATTCTTTTTCTTTTTTTAAGGTTAGTTATTTTTTTATTTGGCAGAGAGAGAGATCACAAATAAGCAGAGAGGCAGGCAGAGAAAGAGGGGAAAGCAGGCTCCCCGCGGAGCAGAGAGCCCAACGTGGGACTCTATCCCAGGACCCTGAGATCACTATCTGAGCCAAAGGCAGAGGCCCAACACTTGAGTCACCCAGGTGCCCCTAAAGAGGGCATTCTAAAGGCTCTAGAGAGTTCGGGCATCCGGCTGTCTCAGTTGGCAGAACGTGCAACTCTTAATCTTGGGGTCATAAGTTCAAGCCCCACACCGGGCATAGAGCTTATTTTTAAAAAATAAAACAGAATAAATAAAAGCTTCAGAGAGTAAAAAGCAGATAACCTACATAAGAACAAAGATAATATTAACATCAGAACTCATCCATGATACTGAAATTAAGAAGAAATTAGAACATTTTCAAAATTCTGAGGAAAAAAAAACTGACCCCCAAATTTTGACCCAGCCAAAGTATGAAAACAAGGACATTTTTGTAACTGTAACATCTCCAAAAATTTATCAATCATAAATAATTTCTGAAAAAGCTAGTAAAGAACATACTTGCAAATAATGAAAAATAAACCAAGTAGAAGACATAGGATAAATAAAACAAGAAAGAGGGGTGTTAAGAAACCAGAATAACGCCTGGGTGGCTCAGTTGGTTAAGCAACTGCCTTCGGCTCAGGCCATGATCCCGGAGACCCGGGATCGAGTCCCACATCGGGCTTCCTGCTCGGCGGGAGGCCTGCTTCTCCCTCTCTCACCCGCCCTGCTTGTGTTCCCTCTCTGGCTGTGTTTCTCTCTGTCAAATAAATAAAATCTTTAAAAAAAAAAAAAAAGAATTGCCATAAGACATACTACTGGGGAAAATCTGAAGATGGATTCTAGATTGGATAATAGTAACATAATAATGTTAAATATCGTTTTAATGATGGTACTGTGATATGTAGGATAATTTTCTTTTCCTTAGAATACTCATACTGCAGTATGCAGGAATAAAGGGATATGATCTTCACAATATACTCTCAAACAGTTCTGAAATGAAAAAAAATAACTATGTATAAATAACTATGTAATATATAATACATAGGACATAGGTGTGTGTATATATCAAGAGAGAATGACCAAGAATGTGGCAAAATATTAACAGATGGTGAATCTGGGTGAAAAGTATATTGGCATCCTTTGGACTATTCTTACAAGTATTCTGTAAGTATGAGACTATTACAAAGAGGAAATAATAAAATAATATGGCAGAAATAAGTATAATAATCAATATTCATGACAATATGAATGGATTGAATTCCTTTACAAAAAGCAGAGATTCTTAGGCTGTTCTAAAACAAAGAAAAGTAAAATAAAGAAAGAGACCTCAACTACATGCTATTTGTAAGAGACACAGCTGAAACAAAAAGGGAAAATAAAGGCATTTTCCAGGCAAATGCTAAGAAATAGAATGCAAGTACAGCAACATTCATATCAAGCAAAATAGAATTCAAGATGCAATATTCCAAGAAGGAGAACAGGAATATTTCATATTGATAGAAAGAACAATTTATGAAGAGGATAGAGCAATCATAAATCCATTTGTCTTTGATATTACAGCATTAGTAAATAGGAGAAAGACTGGTGGGCATGCAAAGAGATGTCAAAAACTCCCAATTACAATGGAAATTTCTAACATACCTCTTTTAGAGGTGGATAAATCAGGTAGGCCCAAAGTACATTACATCAGGTTTGAACCATGGTTGAAAAAGAGGTTTAATATATATATAAAGAAGTTTGTGCTTGGGAGGCAAAGGTTATACATTTTTTTAATATAAATTTACCTCTTTTTTATAAATTTATCCTCTTCTTGCCCTTGAGAACTGTTTGGCTAACCAGGAATCTGCCCCTTTGTAAGCTCTTCTACCAGATTCCATAATTGCACTTATGCTCTCTCTAGTAACTCATCTCAGTCACTTGGACTTGACATTTCTTTTTTCTTTCTTTTTTTTTTTTTTTTTAAGATTTAATTTATTTATTTATTTGACAGAAACACAGCGAGAGAGGGAATACAAGCAGGGGGAGTGAGAGGGAGAAGCAGGCCTCCCGCTGAGCAGGGAACCCGATGTGGGGCTCGATCCCAGGTCTCCGAGATCATGACCTGAGTCGAAGGCAGTCGCTTAACCAACTGAGCCACCTAGGTGCCCAGGACTTGACATTTATAAATATGACCAGCTTGACACTCTTCTGTAGAACACGAGATTGAGCACTCCTAAGGAACATTTCACTTTGTCAGAGTTTTACCTTGTTTTTGACATGTCTCAGACCGTGAATTTTTTTCAAAAATTTTGAAATATGCTTTCCCCAAGCCTCATGTGCATTCCAACCATGCAGAACACCCTCTTATTTGATAATCAAAACTTTGACATGATGTGCCTGTTTTCTCACAAGGTTCCTCTTAGTGCATAGGCTCCTTTCTGCTGGTCAAAATTCAGGCCAGGATAGTCTTTGGAGCCTCCCAAGAGACAAAACTGGTTAGCAAGAGAAGCTAAAAAAGTGTATTCTATTCTCTTTCATATCTGTAATATCATGCCTTACTTTTGGTTTTGTAATCTGCAGTAGGAAAACATCATCTATTCCTTCCATCTGGCCAGTAATTCCCTGGTCTCTGCAACAGCAATTTTCCTATTCCTGTTTCTTTTGATATGATGTTCACCAAATGTTTTTCGTCATGCTATCTGACCGAATAGATTCTGAGCATTAGGTAATAGTAATGTATCATAGTAATGGGATATTATGTTGGCAATTTAAGACAAAATGGTGGGCAGGAGTTATTATTCTTGCCCTCCCCCATTAACATCTGATGTTGAATATGTGACTCATTAAAGAGTTGTACCATTATTGAACAGTGAAATATATTATGGGTAAAGAATGTTTCTACCCATGTAATGTATTTCTGATCTTAGCCTGTGACATGGTGACATCAAACAATCCCTATTTAGCAGTGTGGCTGGCCCTGTTGGTTGCCTGTCAATCCTTCCTTCAACTCTTTCTTATTAATAGTTCTGGCTAATTTCATTGAGATATGAGCATCTGGTCCTTTCTTCCCCCAGGCAGTGAATTGTTATTGGCCTAAGATAGTCATAGTTTGTGCATGGGCATGTGATATACAGTTTTGGTTAATGATATATGGTACATGAAAGCAGGTTTGCTGGAGTGGTAGTAGAGGTGCTTTAAGAAAAGATTTTCCTTGTTAATATCAAGAGGTCACAGAATGAAATGGCTCCTTTTCTGTTTGATGGGGTCATGCCTACAGGTAACACCAAGAACTGTAATAGTCATTTTGCAACCATGTGGAGAACACGCCTAAGGAAAAAAGACAAGATAGTGAAAATGACAGAGCAGAAAGTTAAGAAAAAAATCCATGTTCTTGATAATGTCACTGACTGCTAAGTTAAGAAACCCTGTAATCACCCTACCCCTTGCCTGTTATGTGAGGTAATAGATTTTGCTCATTGTTGGGGCGCCTGGGTGGCTCAGTTGGTTGGGCGACTGCCTTCGGCTCAGGTCATGATTCCGGTGACCAGGGATCGAGTCCCACATGGGGCTCCCTGCTCAGCAGGGAAGCCTGCTTCTCCCTCTCTCACTCCCCCTGCTTGTGTTCCTTCTCTGGCTGTGTTTCTCTCTGTCAAATAAAGAAAAATCTTTAAAAAAAATAGATTTTGCTCATTGTTTAAGTATATATGTTTAATATGCATAAATACATATAGTCATATCAATTAACATATAATTAACATAGTATATATTTACATCTCTATTAATGTTTTTGACCTGGAATTATAGATAGAGATTTGAAAGTGGCCAGGAGGTCATCTATATTCTAGGTCAACCCTTTAATTTATTTATAAGAACAGCTTATACATGTGAGGCCCCTTGCCCAAGGCCAAGAGTTAGTAGTTGATGAGATTCTGGAATCCAAATGTTTGGATTCCTTTCTGAGTTCACTGTGCTATCTATTCCCCTAAAAAGAGAAAAGAGCTCCAAAACTTCCAGGACATTTTGACTGAGTAAAGGGGCACAGAGTATTTAACGGCCTGACAGGGACTGGCTGATTCTCATACAGTGAGATTTTCATTCCATCATTTTTAAATGGGCTTTTGCCAAGGTAACAATTTCCACCCCAGAGACCAGCCCCTGCCTAGACTCACAGAACTGCTGCAGATCTTTCCCAAGAAACACTTGGCTTTTCTCTAGTTTAAGTAAATATGTGATGCTATTTTCCCCTTAAGCATTTGCAGGTATTGAGAGAGCCACATCCAGATATCCAGGCCTTATTTCATATAGGAAATTTTATAGAAAGAAATTTTCATCTCCTGGTAAGTGACTTTTGAAAATAAAGACATCCAAGTATTTACTTTTCTCTCTTTATGACTCTCACACCAAGGAGGCCAAACTGAAAAAAAAACAAAAAGCAAACAAACAAAAAACAACAAACAATAAAATAAAAACATTATTTAAGGTAAAAGCAGTGCTATTGGCATTTCTCTATTGTATGGCTTTCACAGTCGCTTCCTTGTTTGAATTTGAATAGCACTGCCATTTTAACCACCTTAGTAATGCTTTTGCCCTGAATTTTGCACCTTTTCTACAGGCTTTTCTATCTTCATAAATGCAGCACTGTGTTTTGCAAAGATAAGGGCATTTTTTGGAGATTTTGCTTTTCAAATACAAAGGATGGTGATGCACATTTTTACATTACTACTCAGTATAAATAAATATACCATTATCTTTTTGCTAAATACATTGCTGATTAATCACTACAGATTAAAGTAATCCCATATTGAAAACAATAATTTTTTAAAGGTTAATAGAAATTGTATCTATAATGTATTATTGTTGTAACAGCTTAATTTGCAAATAAAAGAGCAAGTATAATAATTTACCTCTTTAAAAAAAAATTTGTAGACTACTTTCCTTCTTGAAAACAGCACCACCATCTGGAATTTTACAGTTTATGCAATGAAAAAATTAAATTAAAAGATTTCATTTTACTTGATTTTAGCTGGTAAACAAATAATTTGTCTCTTCTTGAGAGATTGTACAGATAAAAAATGATGCAGAAATAGCATTTTGTTATCAAATAAGAAATAACTGTGTTCTCCCTTCCCCCCCACCCCAAGGGATTCATGTAGTTTGTGTCCTACAGAAATCAACAGATCTGAATGGTATCAGACTCTCACATGATTTCTTTCATAGCTAAGCTTATTAGAAAATTAACACTTCAACAGAGATAAATTTTATATGTCCTCCTGACTGCATTTTCTCCTCCTTCCTCTGTCCATCTGACTGCACTTTCTTCACATTAGATGAAAAACAATTGAATTAGCTCTCAAACATGAAAAAACTGTAAGGAAATTTTTAAGTACTATACAAGTGGTCAGACTTATTGTTATTAGTATTATATAAAGGGACCATTAATGGTGTGGCATATATAAGTACATATATATGGATCAAATATAGCTCTCTATACTAGTTCTACTAAACAGTATATTAAAACTATGCAAACTTTAAGTTCTTCAAAAATGGAAAACACTATAGATGTTTGTTAAAATCCCTACTATTCTCATGAATGGAACAAAGCAATTCATTCAAGAGTCATATATCCCACCCAACACTCTCAACAATCATTTTCTTGTACTGTCGGATTAGGATGTTTTAATCAATGGCTTTACTGCCATTGTTTTTCATAAAACAGCCTTAACACTGAGCACTCCAGTGTTCCATTCCGTTGCCAAAAGCAGTCTCATCCTGCACTGAGCCATGTGCATCCTCGAAAGTGGAACCGAGAACAACTAAAACAACTGTTTCCTGAAAAACAAAGGCAAGACTTCTCCAGCTATGTCAGATGAACACTATGGATAAACATGCTTTTACATCTATTCCTAACCTCACTCTCACGTCTCAGTTCTCTAGTGAATATGTGAATATGTTACCAATTAGCTCACTTGATAATCTTTTCTCCTTTACCACTAACATTGGAATGATACTTAACGTAGTGGCTAATGGTCACTGGACACTTAACAGTGTTTCACAGGCATTCCTTCATTCTCATTACAATCTTATGAAGTGGGCACTCTTATTTCTCCCACGTTGAAATATGAAGGAGCTATGGCCAGAGAAGTTAAGCAAATTTGCCCAAGATCACACAATAGAGAAGAGGGACACCATAGATTCAACACAGGAAGTCT
>PITA01028833.1:7275-18862 GCA_004023965.1 Spilogale gracilis | reverse complement strand
TGTGTCTTCTAAATCACTGATACGATCTTCAGCTTCACTTACTCTGGCTGTTAGCATATTTAAGTTAGATTGCATCTCATCTAAAGCCTTTCTAACCTCAGCTTTCACTTCTGTTACTATGGCTTCCACTTTGAGACTAGTGTTCTTTTCTAAATTGACTATTGCTTGGACTATTGCTGCCCTGAATTCCATATCTGTCATATTGTTTATGTTCATTCCCAGTAGTTCTGTGGCCGAGGTTGCAGTCTCAGGGTTCTCCTGCTGTTGGGTGTTCCTTCTCCGAGTCATTGTGGCGTGGAGTGGTTGAGGGGGTGTATGGCTAGATATCTCAGCCACTATCTAGGTGGATTGGTCTTTGGAAGGTTTTGGAGCAACCAGAGTTCACCACTGAAAAGGGAGGAGAAAGAAAAAAGAAAACGGAAGAGAAGAAGCAAGAAAAGACACCCCTGCCAGAGTGGGGCCCGGTGATAGGATTTATATGGTACAAAACTGTTACAGGGTAAAGAAAAGGGTTGTCAAGGGTAAATGAAGAGATCAAAAAGCGAAGTCCAACCTATATGACCCCCAAGACCAGTATTTATATAATATAAAAGCAAAGACAATTACACAGATACACTGACAAACTAGAGTGGGAAGGTGAGAGCAGACACTCCTTGTGGGCAAGGAATGCGTTTCAGACGCTCCCAAGTTTGTCTTGTTGTTATTGTTGGAGAAGCCCACTTTCAAAACATTTAGGGGGATTAGAACCGATTGTATATAGGGGTAGTATTGAATAGGGATGTGGGATTGACTTGAAGCTTGTATCTACATGTACGGTAAAAAAGAGAATAAAGGAAAGAGGAGAGAAGAAAGGGGAAAATGGCGGAAGCGAATAGGGAAACAAGATGCAACAACAAAAGCAGAAATGTCTATACTGCCCAGAGCAATCTACACTTTCAATGCCATTCCGATCAATATTCCACCAACATTCTTCAAAACGTTAGAACAAACAATCCTAAAATTTATATGGAACCAAAAAAGACCCCGAATCACTAAGGAATTGCTGAAGAAGAAAAGCAAAGCTGGGGGCATCTCATTACCTGACTTTAGGCTTTATTACAAAGCTGTGATTACCAAGACAGTGTGGTACTGGCACAAAAACAGAGAAATAGACCAATGGAACAGAGTGGAGAGCCCACATATGGACCCACAAATCTATGGTCAACTCATCTTTGACAAAGCAGGAAAAAATATCCAGTGGAGAAAGGACAGCCTCTTCAATAAATGGTGCTGGGGAAATTGGACAGCTACATATAGAAGAATGAAACTAGACCATTCTCTTACACCACACACAAAAGCAAACTCGAAATGGATGAAAGACCTCAACGTGAGGCAGGAATCCATCAAAATCCTGGAAGAGAACGTAGGCAGTAACCTCTTTGACATCGGCCACAACAACTTCTTTCAAGACATGTCTCCAAAGGCAAAGGAGACAAAAGCAAAAATGAACTTCTGGGACTTCATCAAAATAAAAAACTTCTGTACAGCAAAGGAAACAATCAACAAAACAAAGAGGCAACCCACAGAATGGGAGAAGATATTTGCAAATGACACTACAGACAAAGGGCTGGTATCCAAGATCTATAAAGAACTACTCAAACTCAACACCCAAAAAGATGAACACATCAAAAAATGGGCAAGAGACATAAAGAGGCACTTCTCCGTAGAAGATATACAAACGGCTAACAGACACATGAAAAAATGTTCAGCATCACTAGCTATCAGGGAAATTCAAATCAAAACCACTCTAAGATACCACCTTACACCAGTCAGAATGGCCAAAATTAACAAGACAGAAAACAACAAGTGTTGGAGAGGCTGCGGAGAAAAGGGAACCACTGTTGGTGGGAATGTAAACTGGTGCAGCCGCTTTGGAAAACAGTGTGGAGATTCCTTAAAAAATTAAAGATAGAGCTACCCTATGACCCTGCAATTGCACTACTGGGCATTTACCCCAAAGATATAGATGTAGTGAAAAGAAGGGCCATATGTCCCCCAATGTTCATCGCAGCAATGGCCACAATTGCCAAACTGTGGAAAGAGCCAAGGTGCCCATTAACAGATGAATGGATAAAGAAGATGTGGTACATATATACAATGGAATACTATGCCTCCATCAGAAAGGATGAATATCCAACTTTTGTAGCAACATGGACTGGACTGGAAGAGATTATGCTGAGTGAAATAAGCCAAGAAGAGAAAGTCAAGTATTGCATGGTTTCACTTACTTGCGGTACATGAGGGGCAAACTGGAGGACAGTGGGAGAAGGAAAGCAAATGGGAACTAGGGTAACCTAGGGAGGGAAATGAAACAACAGAGACTTTGGACACAGAAACAAACTGAGGGACTTGGAGGGAGGGGGATGGAGGGATGGGAGAGCCTGGTGGTGGGTACTGGGGACACCTAAAGCGTGGAGCACTGGGTGTGGGGAATGGGGAATGAATCTTGGAACACTGGAAAAAAAATTTTTAGTAACAATAAAAAAAAAGAAAAAAAAATACATTGGTAACAAAATTAAGTGGAGGTCCAGAGGGTGAAGAGCTGTTGAGTGCATCTGTGATTTCCTCCCAGATGTGTCTTCTGAGATACTGCCCAATTCCCAACAAAGGTGATTTGCTGTTCTCATCAGAAAAATTCTTTCTGCTTTAATAAAATTTGTCTTTTGTTACTCTTATGTTCAGTTACAGCTATTCTACCTCTTCAGTGTTTATCTTTTCCTCAATATTAAACACTGATATTGCATAAACAAAAAAAAAGAACTCTTACAACTTAATAATAAAGACCAGTAACCTAATGAAGACATAAGCAAAGGATCTGAATGACTATTTCTCCAAAGAAGATCTAAAAATGACCAGTAAGCACATGAAAAGATGTTCATCCTCACTAGCCATCAGAACAGTGCAAGTCAAAACCATGAGATATCATTTCATATCCACTAGGACGCTTATAATCAAAAAGAGAGATTGTAGCAAGCCCTGGCAATAGTGTGGCAAAAGCAGAACCTTTATATGTTGCTGCAGGGATGGAAAATGGTACAGCTACTTTGGAAAACACTATAGCAGTTCCTCAAAAGGTCAAACATAGAGTTATTACATGATCTAGCAATTTCATTCTCTTATGAAGTCCCCAGGAGAAATGGAAGCATATGTTCACATTAAAAACTAGCATGCCACATTCACAGCAGCATTTCTCATAATAGCCAAAAAGTGGAGACAATCCAAATGTCCACCAACTGATGAAGAGGTAAATTAAACTCTGATTAAATCCTTATAATAGAATATTATTTGGCAGTAAAAAGGAATGAAGTACTAAAGAATGCTACAACATGGATAAGCTTCAAAATCATTATACTAAGTCAAAGAAGCCAGTCACAAAAGCTACATATTGTATGATTTCATTTATACAGAATGTCTAGAGTAGGCAAATCTATAGAAATGGAAAGTGGGCTACCCAGGGTGAGTAGATTGAGTGCACTGAAGAAAATAAGAATGAATATTAAGAGGTACAGTATTGGGGCATCTGGGTGATGTAGTCAGTTGAGTGTCTACTCTTGGTTTCGGCTCAGGTTATTTTCTCAAGGTCCTGGGATTGAGCCCCACATCGGGCTTTACACAGATTCTGCTTGGGACGCTCTCTTCCCTTTCCCCCCCTCCAATTCATGCTGTCTTTCTTTCTAAATAAAATCTTTTTAAAAAAGGAGGTTCAAGGCTTTTTGTGAGGTGATGAAAATGTTCTAAAATTGATGGTCATGATGGTTGCATGGCTCTGTGAACATACTTAAAGCCATTGAAGTGTACATTTTAAATAAGCAACTTACATGGTATGTGAATTATATTGCAACAGAATTGTACACACACACACACACACACACACACACACACACACACACAAACAAACACACACACACCTGAAATGTGAAACAAAAACAAAATTAAGAGAAAAACTTAGGGGTTAAACTCAGCATACATGTGTTTGTTCATTTTGGAGAAAGCATTGAAATGTCTGAAAGCTAGAAAAATTGAATTAGGGAAAAATAGAAAAATATACTCAGGAAAACCAAACCAGAGGTCAGATCAAGTTAAGGCTTACACAATGAGGCACTGGTCGTGTTTATAGAGGGAAGAGTGCTAGAGTATGACTTCTACCATACTCTGGATGTTTCTTGTTAGGAAGGAAGTAGAACCCACACAGACCAGTCATACCTTCCTTCCCTAGAAGTGACCTCATTGTTAATATGTGAGTATAAAGAACAACAACACAGTTTTTCCTGGTTATAAAAGTAATACATTTAAGACTATGCAAAAAGTACACAGAGAAGAGGAAAAGAAAATCCCTCAACTGTTCACTACTACTTGGTAAAGCTGTCTCTTGTGTGTGCTGTTTCAGAATCAAACTCATAAGATACAATTTTGTATCATTATTTTACACTGACATTCAACATTTTCCATTCTTATTTAAAACCCTTATAAGTACCATTTTCAATCAGAGGAATATTCCACCATTTATTTAACTAAATGCCTGATACAGGGAGTTTATCTTTACAATCTTTGGCTATTATTAAAAACAAAATATTGTGAAGGAAATTTTGAACATAGGTCTTGATTATATTTCAAATAATTTCCTTGGAATATAGTAATTTTCTCTTCAAAACATATAAAAGTGTTTAATGATTGTCACAGTGCTTATCAAAAATGTAATATAAACTCATTTGTTAACGACAATATATGGATTGCACACACCTCACTATGCAGTATCAGGACTTTTAAAAGTTAACTCCCATTCCCCCTCCAGGAAAGAATTCTCATCACAGCATTATTTATAATAGTAAAAATTGGAGGAAAAATAAACATCCAGATATAGTGGAAAAGGTAACAGTGGACTATTTTTCAGTAAGTAAAATTAGGGTTATCAAAGAATACAAAGTAGATAATAAAAATGATTTCTACAAAATCCTTAAATGAAATGACCCATATGCCAAAAACCAGACTGTGAGGTCAGGTAATATGAAAGCAGATCAGCAGTGAAGACATCTGTGTTGTGAGATTGGGGGTGATTTGGGTATTTTGTTTACTCCTTTCTATATTTTCCAAACTGTCCGCACAGACAATTTATGACTTTTGCAATTGTTTTTTAAGTTCATCAATTTAAAGAGTGAGCCCCATAAGTAAATTCACTCTCACAGAAAATAGGAAACATGGAAATCTATGGAAACCAAGAGAAGGCAGAGCAGGGAGGCATTGCTGCTCCGGTGCCCAGCTCCAGCCCTGCTGTTTCTGGGGGGCCTTGTGTCGAGCCCCCGTCTGGCCCTCACTGCCCTGTTGCTAAGGGAAATTGTCAGACCACCTCTCTGTGCTCATGTCCCTGAGTCTGTGTTCCTCGAGAGTGCCACCCCAGGACTATGTTGCCGCCATCTAAGGAGCATTAACAATTGATGGCACATGAGGCAAGCATCCAAGGGAGTTCTACATTTCCTGCCAAGCACAGGAGAGGGTGAATCTGGATAACGCTTGCACTTGGGAATCAAAACGCAATCCTGGCTTCAAGGAAACCCCCAGATTGCAAAGCTCTTGGACAGAAAGCAAAATACGTCCAATCTCTCCACCACCATGTCTGGGGGTTTTCAGCTACCATTGTCTACCATGACCTCCACACTAACAGTGAAGCTAAAATGGGAGAAAAGAGGTCCTATGAAAAACAGTAGGGTTGACAGACAGACAATCCAAAATCAGTGGTATAGTATGGGCTTCCTGGCTGCTCAGCTGTTCATAATGACTCACTCACTGGTCAGGCATAAACAGCAGACTGAATTACTGCGGACCTAGAGCTAGAGCATTAGCAACATAATCCTTAATTTTAAAGAGCTCAAACAGTGCTGGAATGCATTTATAACCAAGTAAGGAAAGCTACATTTTCCCTGGATGAAAAAATTAGTGGCAGTTGCTTAACAAGGATGGGAAGTCACATTGACCATATTATTTTCCTTCCCAGGTCATCATCATAACATCTCTGGAAAGTTCTCAAATGCCTATTATGCAAAAACAGGCAGAAATCCCCTTTTAGTCAGCAGGGACTCAAGAGAGTCTGTTTACCAGACTTAGACCAGTATACCAGTCCGCTATTACTTCAACAAGGCTATATAATAAATCCCCCCCCCCCCAATCTCAGTGGCTTAAAACAACAAGGATTTAGTCTCATACTCAAGTCTGCAAGACTGTGATATCTCTGGGCGAGGCGAGGCGAGGCAAGGCTGGGGAACCCTACTTCAAGCTGCAGTTCAGCTGTGCTTGGCTCCAGACTCTGGATATGGGTATACAGGCACGTTGCTTTATTCTGGGGCCCAGGCTGACTGGGCCACCAGCTACCTGAAGGAAGGTCTTCTACTGGTAGATCACTGATATGTAAAAAGAGCAGCCTGAATGCATGGGCTCTTTTCAAGCCTTTGGCAAGTCCCATCCATTAACATTCTCCTTGGCCAAACCCAAAGTAAAGGGGCAGGAACCAACCATGGAGCCCAGAGCAAGGGTGTTGAGGATTAATTATCTTTGAATGCTGTCAAAGATTAAGAACAGTAATTCAGTTTTCCACAGTGATGATTAAACCTCCACGTATTAACCTTGTCTTCCTTCTAAGGCTAATCTGGTTTTTTCCAAACAATGTTTGTGCCCTATAGATTGGTATTATCCACCAATAAACGAGGAAGGAACAACTCTTCTTTTGGAAGGTTCTGCCCAATCTGCCATGTGTCAAGACATCTCCCATTACTTGGAAAGGGATACAATTATGCAAATTCGTATATGGAGTATATGGAACTTAGAGCCAAAAAGGAGTAAGTAAGGGGAGGAAGTTGATTCAGCAATTTGAACTAGAAGTAAGACTCAAATTAATGTCAACCAAAACATCCCAAGCAAAGAATGTTATCCTAAATCCCTTTTTCTTATTTGTACTATTTTATCACAGAGATAATAAATGCTCATTGGAGAAAAAAAAGTCAATCTGGTGAGCAGAAAACGCAACCACTCATATTTCCATCACCCATTGTTGGCTCCTGTTCAAATTTTTAGAAATTGGAAATCAAGGTGATAATACCTAAACAATGTAGTGAAAATATTAAGTCCATGTGGACACCAGAAGTTCTTCTTGTCCCTCTACTACAGATGCCCAAGTGAGTCCTCTCCTTCCAGATTCTTCTCAATGCTTATAGTGCAGAAGCAGATACTATATATACTATGCATATATATTCCACATTTGCATACCTCCTTTTTTTGTACAAAAATAGGATCACCTATTACATATAGTTTTAAAGTTTTAACCTCCTTATTGAACACATCAGACTAGTTTTCCTTATCAACAAAGATATCTATGTAATCATTTTAAGTGCTGCCTGGTATTTCATTTATGAATTACCATAAATTATCAATGCTTCCTTGATGGAAGTTTAGGTTATTTCCAATTTTTCAAAATTACTTTCTGCATGCATAATAACCCACATCACTTCATATACAAACTAAGGCATTTCTTTTCATTTTCAGGTCTAAGAAATCTAAGAAGTGCCTTTATTGACAATAAATAGAACCACCCTTGTGGTGTTAGAATGTGGGCAGCAAGAAAGGAAATAGTGTGGTTGAGTGGAGATTAGTCATTTTTGAAAGAGCACGTATGTTCATTTTACATATTGATTGCAATCCACTCAAAAGTTTATAGATGCAGGTTAGTTCCAAGAACACAGCTTAAGTTTTAAATCAGCATTAAGCACTCCTAAAATCAGATGTTCATCTCAGCCTCTCAGGTTTGCCAACCAGTCTGGGGAGAAAACAAGGCAAGACTACCTGGCAGCTTCTTGGCAATCTTGCCTTCAGAGTCATTTCTGGAAGGGCAAAGGAGCCCCAAGAACTCTTGTGCCACTAGGACAGAAATGTCACCCAGCAACACAGCCGTTTCCATCACCATGGCAGGGAAAGTAGCCCAGGTATTATTACGTTGGTCAGGAAGAGCTCAAAGCCAAGAGCAAGCTGGTTGATTACAAACTAAGCCAGACATTCAAGGGAAGGCTTTTGAAGGAAGTAAGCCAACAAAACAGCACCAGACATGGAGGGACCATTCCTTCTCCAACTCTACTCCCCAAAAGCTATCAAGGTGACCCAGCTTAAAGTAGGCATGGAAATAATTACTACTAAGGCACAGAATCTTTTTGGCACCAGAAGAACTTATTCTTCCCTCGCCCCTGCTTTTCCCCAGGTTTATTTTCACTCCTTCCCATGGTAAACTGAGACTGTCCAGCATGTTTACCTGGAAAAACCACATCTATCCAAAAGACTGTAGTGCCCTTCAGAACCAGGAAGGCACAATGCTCCCATGAATCTATTGTATAACCGCAGATCAATCCTCTGACCTTTTACTTTGGAATATGGGGTCAGGATAATAGATACATGAACTGCGAGAACCTCTAAGGACCATGGAGATTTTGTCCACCACCTTCATCCCACAGTGAGCAAACATAGGCCTCAGAGATGGTGAGTGATCTGCCCATGGCCCCACAGAGTGGATGGCAAAGCCCAAGACTCTTGGCCCCCCACCACTCTCTCCGGACTCCAAGCTGATCCTTTTGCCAATGCCCCACAGTGGTAACAGCCTTCTTTGCCTGAATGCGTCCCAGGGATGTCAGGAAGACAAATTACTCTGTAGCTGTATGATTCTTGAGTCCTTTGGATAAACTTGCTGCATGTCAGTGTGCCTGGCAGGCCCCATGGAAACTAAAGCTGGGAAAAAATGAAGTAGCCCACCTTGGTTAACACTTTTGACAGAACAATCACCCCCAACCCTTAGCCCTCTAGACACCCTAACAGGTAAATGTGAGGCATTATACAGAGTTAAATCTTATATATTAGTTAGGCTAACAGAACAGTTAATTCCATACCACTAAATTTCACAGGAATAGAACACAAGCTACAAGGCAGCAAGAACAAAGGAACAGACTAGATTCAGAAAATTTAAGCCATGGAGGAACAAAAAAATTTTTTTTCATCAAAGAAAATTTGGGGGCAGGGGATTGAAATACATGCAAAGCTTATTTTTAGTGCCCTTTACAGATATAAAGTCATGCTGTTCGTTTAGAAACATAAAAATGCATTATGTATAACTTGTTTCACTCATAAAATTATCATGTTTTTTATATTGATATATTTAGACATTGGGAGAACTGAAAAAGAGTTTTATGATTTCTTTCCTGCTTGTTTCCTTGGGCAAAGGGAGTTGAGGGGTTTTGTTTGTTTGTTTGTTTTGTTTTGTTTTGTTTTAAGTCCTCAGTGGGAAAACTCAGGATTTTCAGAAACTTTTCAGAAATTTTAGAGATTTTACAGGGTCTTTATGTCTCCAAACAGACTATTTCAAGTCTTCAAGTTCTCAAGTCATTGAATTTACATGTGTTCAACCAACCCGCTCTATCAAAAGAGTAGCACAATCTGGTTTAGTTAGGTTAACCTAGTGAGGAACTTTAGAAAGTCCATTTTGGCAGTCCCACAAATCTGGAATTCACTTGGTCCTTGGAGGCAAATCTCCTCCATTCTTTCCAGTGCAGCACTATCTAATGCGCATTTCTGGAAATGAACCAGAAAAGACCACAAGTCATTAGTTTAGACCCCACATGAGCACAAATCCTCTCTACAGTTCACTGTCCCTTCCTTCTCCCAGACCCAATAGTCAAGAACCTTTATGATGTATTTTTATACATGTGTGATTATCTGATCAATTTCTGTCTTCCTCACAGATTGTAGGTGTCATGAGGGCAAGAACCAGGCCTTCTTTGCTGACTATTTTGTTCTCAGCAAGTATCAGTCATAGGTAGATGACAATAAACATATGCTTACCACCTTCTGAGACACCTCTTATGATTAGAATTTCCTTTGTATACTGAACTCATATTACTCTACTTGTAACATCAAACCAATGGCTGAATTCTGCCCTCCAGGTCTATCCAGACCTTCCCCAAGACAGCACTTCAAATATGCGAAAAACCTCTACCATTGCCAACTCTTCTTTCCTCTAAGCTAAAGATGTTCAGTGTTTTCCGCAGTCCTATATATGGCATGATTTTTTAGTACTTTTGTTATCTTGGATGCTCTTCTCTGAACATATCACTGCTCTGGTTCTATAGACCCTTGTAGTTAAAAGGAAAGGGGGAGAAGTTACTAGAATATTCAGTGCTCTCTCCCTCAAAATGGTTTCAAGTTCCAAGACTAGACTGGAACTCTATAATGTTCTTCCCCAGAAATTTTATTGGCAACCAAGACGGCTAGCTGGATCCCAAAATACATTCTCCTCTTCCTCTAAGGCAAAAGCCCCTGATTTTTTGCTGGACGAATAGTTGCCTGCAATAAAGGCAATGTCTCCCTGCGCGTTGCCCTTTGAAAAAGTTCTTGTTAATGAAATGAGTAGGAATGTATTGGACAGCCTTTGAGAACCTTCTCTAAGAGATATCTGATGGACATTCTTTCCCCATGTTCTTTTCTATTTCTTCTTCCTAGGATGTGGCTGACACCATCTTGGACTATGAGCCCAAGGTCTGACCTAGCTGAGCAATAAGGGAGAGAGATTCTGGGTCCCTGACATGAAAGAATGTTCTGGACTAACACTTTTCTGTCTGAAAGGGAAATGACCTGCTATCATGGGTAAAGCACTATTATCCTGGGTTTTCTATCACACACAGCCAAACCTAATCTTTTTTTTTTTTTTAAGATTTTATTTATTTATTTGACAGAGAGAAACACAGCTAGAGAGGGAACACAAGCAGAGGGAGTGAGAGAGGGAGAAGCAGGCTTCCCGCCAAGCAGGGAGCCTGATGTGGGGCTCGATCCCGGGTCTCCAGGATCATGACCTGAGCCGAAGGCAGTCGCTTAACCAACTGAGCCACCCAGGCTCCCCCAAACCTAATCTTAACTAATAGTCTATTGCTTGGTTTTCAACTTCAACTTTATCCAAGTAGCTTTGTTACTGAGGCAGAATATAATCTAATCAAACACAACATTCTGAGCTATTAACTTTCCCAGCATTTGCTACCTTGCCAAAGGTGTGGGTGGGGAGGGAGATAAACAGTATGATCTATGGCTTGACTGGAATGAACTTCTAAGAGGATATGCTGTTTTTCTTCTTCTTCCATTACAATTTTGTGATCTAATGGCTGAATTTAGAATTACTTAATGAGTCCACTATGCAGCCTTCAGCTAGAGTAGGCCAGTCAATGGATACTGGAAGGCCTGTAGAGATATTCACGCAGAGGGCACTGAGAAAGTGAGCATCAGGAACACCACATTGCTGAGTATATCACTGAGGCCAGGGAACATACCAGCTTAGAAGACTCCCCATCTTGGGCGCCTGGGTGGGTCAGTGGGTTAAAGCCTCTGCCTTCAGCTCAGGTCATGATCTCAGGGTCCTGGGATCAAGGCCCAGGTTGGCCTCTCTGCTCAGCAGGCAACCTGTTTCCTCTGCTCTCTATGCCTGCCTCTCTGCCTACTTGTGAACTCTCTCTGTCAAATAAATAAATAATCTTAAAAA
>PITA01028832.1:0-18762 GCA_004023965.1 Spilogale gracilis | reverse complement strand
TTTTTTTTTTTTTTAAAGATTTTATTTATTTGACAGAGAGAAACACAGCCAGAGAGGGAACACAAGCAGGGGGAGTGAGAGAGGGAGGAGCAGGCTTCCTGCCGAGCAGGGAGCCCGATGTGGGACTCGATCCCGGGTCTCCAGGATCATGACCTGAGCCGAAGGCAGTGGCTTAACCAACTGAGCCACCCAGGCGTCCGGAAAAATCCCTATGTTTAAATGCTAGGAGCAAGGTTTTTTCTTTTCTTCTCAGATAAAAGGCCCCTGTGGTAACTATTTCCTGGATGCCCCACTGCCTGGTTGTATCCCAGTTCAGCTACTCAGTACTTGGAAGATTCATTGGTGTCACCTACAATTTCCAGGGGCAAATTGGGCTGGTGACAAAAGTATTGTTCTTATCATTGGGCAAAATAAATGAAATCAATCCTGTGCTAAAATGGATCATCCAAGAAATAGTTTTTTAAAATATTTCATTTATTTGAGAGAGAGAGAGAGAGAGCTTGTACATATGTGAACACAAGCACGGGAAGGAGCAGAGGGTGAAGGACAAACAAACTCCACACTGAGCATGAGCCAGACTTGGAGCTTGATTCCACCACTCCAAGACCCTGACTTAACCCAAGGGGAAATCAAAGGTTATTTTTCTACTCAAGAAATATTTTTCTATTCAAATTAGAGTAAAAAGAGGAAATCAGGGGCACCTGGGTGGCTCAGTTGGTTAAGCAACTGCCTTCGGCTCAGGTCATGATCCCGGAGACCTGGGATGGAGCCCCACATCGGGCTGCCTGCTCAGCGGGAAGCCTGCTTCTCCCTCTCTCACTCCCCCCTGCTTGTGTTCCCTCTCTGGCTCTGTTTCTCCCTGTCAAATAAATAAATAAAATCTTAAAAAAAAAAAAGAGGAAATCAGATATCTCTTGGGATATATTTTAAAAGATGTAGCTCATGTCTATATGAATAAAAAAAACCCTCCCTTCATAGACAGATATTACAGTATAATCAATCATTTATGTCATTTAATCCAGGATGGAGAGTAGCAGGAAATTAGGCCCTAAGGCAATTTTATTTTACTGTTGATGGTGGGATGTTTAGGGCCTTGCAACTCTCGACAATAATAATGTATTAATGAGCATTGTACACATCTGCTACACCACCACCATAGCATGATGCTTTCCAATGACTGAGATATACAAGAAAACTAGAATATCCTCCCTCCCATGCACACTGATATTTGCATTTAACAATCTCCATTTGAAGAAAAAAGTCTCCATTTGGGTGCTTAGGTAATGTGCAATGAAAGGAATAATGAAGCTTTAAATCCACAATGTAAGAATAGCACCTACAGGGATTCAGCAGGGCCTAAGACTGTGTTATTAAATGGGTCTGGCTCTGTGTAATTAGACACATGAAGTCCTATTACCAAATTACCATATTACCAATTTACCATTTTTACAAAATGATGTCAGAGATTAGGGATTTGGGTTTACGTTAAGAAAAATGCATCTCTATAAACTACAAGTCTATTATAATTTCTTTGGAATTTGCCAGCTTTTGTATAGTACAGCAAGTGAAATAATCTCTTTTACCCTTTTATATCTCCATGAGGACTACATTTTTTAAGAAGCTCTTCTGAGGGGGGCCTGGGTGGCTCAGTGGGTTTAAGCCTCTGCCTTCGGCTCAGGTCATGATCCCAGGGTCCTGGGATCGAGCCCTACATTGGGTTCTCTGCTCAGCAGGGAGTCTGCTTCTCCCTCTTATCTCTGCCTGACTCTCTGCCTACCTGTGATCTATCTCTCTGTCAAATAAATAAATAAAATCTTTAAAAAAAAAGCTCTTCTGAAAATTTTCCAATTATGCTCAATATTTCAACATCTACTGAAAAGTATAATGTTCCATCTAAAATGAAGCAATGATTCATGGTATTTCTTTTTTATATATACAAGCTCTATGTTCAATGTGGGGCTTGAACTCATGACCCCGAGATCAAGAGATATTCTCTAGTGACTGAGGCAGCCAGCTGCCCCCCTGACATTTGTTATTCACAATGCTGTCCAGCTACTTGGAAGGAATTGAATATGGAAAAGTATGTTGAATTTTGTCTCTTTCAATTAACCTTTGAAATTTGAGGGATTAAAATTAAATACATTTCACTCCTCAAAGAAAATATGTAAAAATAAATCCACATTGTATTTCCTCTTAAGCTTCTTTTTCACTAGTTGTGTAAAATGTAGAGCTAAAATTCCCCCAATTATACCAGCTCAAAAGCTCAAAGTCATCTTTCTTTTTTCAAATCATTGATGAACTGGGCTAATATTTTAGGAGATAAAGTAGTAGATCCCTTCCCTGAAGAAAATCACCCTAGGCAGACAGCCACCAAGATGTTTCCCAGTGATCCACTTCTCCTGGTACCTATACCCTTCTCTTGCATTCTCCCCTCCCACTTTGACTTAGGGCTGACTATGTGACTTTAGTAGGGTTCTCAGAAATGATAAGACTTCGGAAGCTAGGTTATAAAAAACATTGTGGCTTTCATCTTAGACTCCTTGATCACTCCCTCAGTAGGAAACAAGTTACCATGTTGAGAGAATTCTCAAACAGCCCTATGGGGAAGTATGCATGAAGAGGAACTAAAGGCTCCTGCTAACAGCCAGCACCAACTAGCCAGCTATGTCAAGTAATACTGTGGGGTGGATTATTGCAACCTAATACAAGTCTTCATGTCGGGGACCGTGTGTGATCCGCACCTCCCGCCATGTCCAAGCCACCGGAAACTTTGGTGGAGTGTGAATGTGACCGCACCTCCCGCCATGTCCAAACCTGTGAATGTGACTGAAAGTCCCTCCCGGCTTTCCCCCGCCAAGAATCTGGAGTTATGCTTATGTCGCAGTCATCAACACCATCTTTACTTCCTACCCAACTATCAAACTGAGTCTATTCACAAACTTCCCTTTTAATAGTAAAGGCTGGTTTCTTAGAAAGGCTTGACTCTGCCTGCTATGAATCCCTTTGTTTAACTTTAACCTAACTGCATCCCCCAACTTCCTCACTTTTTTTTTTTAAGATTTTATTTATTTATTTGACAGAGAGAAACACAGCCAGAGAGGGAACACAAGCAGGGGGAGTGAGAGAGGGAGAAGCAGGCTTCCCGCCGAGCAGGAATCCCGATGTGGGACTTGATCCCGGGTCTCCAGGATCATGACCTGAGCCGGAAAGCAGCCACTTAACCAACTGAGCCACCCAGGCGCCCCCTCACTTTTGAATAATAAAATCCTGGGCCCTTGACAGTCAGTAGAGACAAAAGTAGAGCCAGAGGAAGAGGAAAAGGCAGAGAGCCTGCATAAGAGAGACAGAAGCAAAGATATACAGAACCAACTGTTTGCCCCTGCCCCCTTCCTTCAAGATGATCTGTAACTAAAAAGCTTTAAATAAAGAACCCTAAAGACATAGTCTTCAGGAGATCCCCAACCACTCTTCGCATCCGGTCTCCTCATTTTATCGCCGACTCCGTCACCACCTTCGGGGAACCCTGACTGACTGTTGCCGGGGCTGGCTCCCGGCATCTTCAGAATATTGTTCACAACCTTGGGAGGTGTGCCAAGCCAGAATCACCAAGTCAAATCACTCCCAAATTCCTGACCCTCAGGAAATGTTAGGAGATACTACTTACTCTTCTGTACATCACTAAATTTCAGGAGCAATCTGTTACACACACCCGTTACCATCATCTAATTGATCAAGCGGGGAATCTGCTTGAAATTCTTTATCCTTCTCTTCTGCCCCTCCCCCTGGCTCATGCTCATGCTCTAAAATAAATAAATAAATCTTTTAAAAAACAAAAAGAAAAGAAAAGAAAGTCTACTTTCACAGCTCACATTATCCCCTCTTTTCCATTTCTCTCATTACAGTTCAGAACCTCTGAATCCTTCATTATACTATTACATTTGTTCCTCAAGCGGTAGTACTCCACAACAGAGTCAAAATAATGTGCTAATAACTCAAGTTATTGTCAAAAGGTATAAACTCCCAGTTATTATAAGTCCTAGGGATATAATGGGGGGGGGAATGAAAAGAAAAATAATGTGCTGAAATTACAGTTCTTTTTCACTCCCCTGATCAAAAGCTTTAAAGAGCTGCTCACTTATTCACAAAATTGATACTGTTTTTTTACTGATATTTAAAGGCCTTATATTTTATGTGTTTTTTTTCTAAAGTAATCTCTACACCCAGTGTGGGGCTTGAACTCACAACTCTAAGATCGAGAGTCATGTACTGTACCAACAGCCTGCCAGGCACCCCCACGTGATCCTATTTTGCTGCTTAGTTGCCATGTTGGTATGTGTTTGCCCAAGCCATGGCCAAAGTGACTGTAAATCCTACCTAGGTGTCTTTGTTTATGCTGTCCCCTCTTTAGGCAGGCTCTCTCTCTCCATCTTGGATTACCAAACAACAGATCAAATATTTCTTTCTTGGAGCCATTTCTGAGGGTCAACCTAGATAATGTTTCTGCCTATTCTCATTTTCCACAAAACACAGTACTTACGAAGCTTACTGTGTTTTAATTCATATTATAAAATTTGGGTCCTTTTTCCTTTAGGCCAAGAATCCTATGTTACTCTGTATCTCCGAAAGTACTTAGCATGGTGACCTGTTTGTAGTAGACATAGAATATTTACTAAGTTGAAATTAATTTATTTTTAAACAAAAGCAAAGGAATCAGTACCAGTGCATGACATGCAAAATTTTGTATCTTGCAAGTAAATTAAATCCCTCTATGATGTACTGAAATATGTCAGATGAATACATAACTAAACAAATTATATGACCTATAACTCAATATTTAATGATAAGAACATTTATTTTTATATATTCCCTAGCTCTGCATTGAAACTGCATCACTACTTAAGGCAACAGATTTTTTTTTCTTTGTAATTGAACTACAGTTGACTGGGGCACCTGGGTGGCTCAGTGGGTTAAAGCCTCTGCCTTCGGCTCAGGTCATGATCTCAGGGACCTGGGGTCAAGGCTCGCATTGGGCTCTCTGCTCAGCAGGGAGCCTGCTTCCTCCTCTCTCTGCCTGCCCCTCTGCCTACTTGTGCTCTCTCTCTCTCTCTGTCAAATAAATAAAATCTTAAAAAAAAGGGAGGGGTCTGCCTTTGGCTCAGGTCATGATCTCAGGGTCTTGGGATCGAGCCCCACTGCTTCTTCCTCTTCCTCTGCCCCCAACTTGTGCTCATTCTCTCTCAAGTAAATAAATAAAATCTTTAAAAAAACTGAACTATAGTTGAAACACAATGTTGGCTGGCAGTGGATTCTTAATCAACCAATCCATTTAGGAACTATCACATAGTTGACAAGACACACTTTTTTTTCTGTTTTCTTTGAGCATAGACCTGGTTTTATAGTTTAGGTAAAATTTTATAAGGGCAAAGACTATTTTTAATGATTTAATTTACAACATCTCTCAATTTCTATAGTTATATATTTTCTTTGCTTGTTTTGTTTTTTAAACATTATCACATAAAAAGTATAGAGAGTCAGAATGACCAATATAATAGACATTTAGATAACTGACCAATATAATAGACATTTAGATAAAATTCTAATGATCAGGGTTGCTTTTTTTATAAACTATCTTAAAATTGGTGCATGTTTTCTAAATTTTCCTTTAGGTCTAGTATGAAAATTTTGTAGTAGGAAGGAAAAAGGCCATATAGTAGGCATTTGGAGACCCAATTCTAGTACTGGCTTTGTGAATTAAAAAAAAAAAAAAAAAACTCTTTTGACTATTCTTCGTCAATTTTCACTTTAGTTAAAACCTCATTCCGGGCTCCTGGGTGGTGCAGTCAGATAAGGGTCTGATTCTTGGTTCCTCTCAGGTCATAATTTAAGTTGGGAGATTGAGCCACAAATCTGGCAGCAGACTCCTCACTCAGTGTAGAGTCTGCTTTAGTTTCTCTCTTCCTCTCTTTCTGCCCTGCCTCACATCCACACTCTCTCTCTCTTTCTCTAAAATAAATAAATAAATGGATGTGGGTTTTTTTTAGATTTTATTTATGTATTTGACAGAGAGAAACACAGCTAGAGAGGGAACACAAGCAGGGGGAGTGAGAGAGGGAGAAGCAGGCCTCTGGTCCTGGGATCATGACCTGAGCTAAAGGAAGACGCTTAACGACTGAGCCACCCAGGCACCCCTAAATAAATAAATCTTTAAAAAAGAAAAAAAGAAAGAAACTTCATTAGTTACAGTTACTCTGCTTTGTCCAATACAATCGTAAATATACCCCAAATGTCTGCTGTGTCTCCCAAGGTCTCAGGTTTGCTGAGGTCACCCTCATGCTTTCCTTCATAGCCAAACACAGTGGTTCAAGTCATCATCCCAGATACTGAAGAAGTCCTTGGAGTCTCTATTTCTAAGGGTTCCCTCACAGGGAGGAGGAAGGGAGAGCAGCACTTTCCTTCATCTCTTTTGTTCCTATTTCTTCTTCCTGCAGCATTTTCAATTGCTTTTTCCAACTGCTGTTCTCTTCTTGCCCTACCTTAGCCTATGTAGGACCTCATCAATTTCCCTTCATTTTCCCAATTTGTTAAAAAGCTGCTGTATATAGTAGAACTTTACTAAAAGTCTGGGGTAGTGAAGGAAGATTATACACTACTAAGAGGCACGTTAATACTCTTCTAAAGCTATCTCTTCTAAAAATCACTAGCAAACCCCCGATAATGTTACCGTTTGTGTTTTTACTTTTAAATCCCCTTACATTGCCCTCCTATCCCACCTCCTCTCTCCTTTGCTGCTTGCAATATATTTCCTTCACTGTATGACTAAAAGTAATGATCAACTTTCTACAGCTCACCTTGGAATTCATCTGTTCCCTAGTGACCTTTCTTTTTTCACCAGAAGTCCATGTCTATTTATCATTATTTGAGAATAAGTCACCTCTGTAATATAGATTTTGTCACTCTGTTTTATTTTTTGTTTCTTTGGTTTTTTGGAGGGTGGGGGTAGGGAGGGTTTCTCTCTTTTAAAATAGAGATATAATTGACATACATTATATTAGTTTCATGTATACACATGATTCATTATCTGTATATACTGAAAAATAAGTCCATTAAGTTCAGTTAACATCCATCACTGCACATAATTACAGAATTGTGTTTTCTCGAGATGAGAACTTTGAAGATCTACTTCTCTTGGCACCTTTCAAATATGCAATACAGTATTCTTTTTTGAATTTTATTTTATTTTTAAGATTTTATTTATTTGACAGCAAGAAACACAGCTAGAGCGGGAACACAAACAGCAGGAGTGAGAAAGGGAGAAGCAGGTTTCCTGCCAAGCAGGGAGCCCAATGTGGGGCTCAATCCTGGGTCTCCAGGATCATGATCTGAGCTGAAGGCAGTCGCTTAACCAACTGAGCCACCCAGGCGCCCCGCAATACAGTATTTTTAACTATAGTCAGTATGCTGTACATTACATCCCTTACTTATCTTACAAATGGATGTACCCTGGGATGCCTGGGTGGCTCAGTTGGTTGAGCATCTGCCCTTGACTCAGCTCATGAACCCAGGGTGCTGGGATTGAGCCCTGCATTGGGCTCCCTGCTCACTGGGGAACCTGCTTCTCCCTCTCCCTCTGCTGCTCCCCCTACTTGTGCTCTCTCACTCTGTCAAATAATAAAATCTTAAAATATATATATGTATATATATATATATATACACACACACACATATATATGCATATATATATATATACTCACACACACAGATGGATGTATCTTTTGACTCCATTCACCCATTCTGCTCACCCCTGATCCCTACCTTTGGCAACCACAAAATCTCTTTAACTATAGGCTTGGGGTTTTTTTCCCCCTTTTTTCTTTAGATTCCATATAAAAGGTATATCATATGGTATTTGTCTGTCTTATTTCCATCACATTTTGTCACAAACAGCAATACCGCCTTCTGCCACTATGAAAATCATGAAACATAACAAAAACATTAACTTTTTGCTAGTAACACTTTTTCCTGTTTACCATATAAATTTTATGATTCCTTTTTTCATTTCTCATATTATCCTCATCTTTGACATCTTTAAACCAAAAAGAACAACTAAGTTCAATTTAGTCTCTCGCATCAGAAACAATGACTGGCTGTCATTTCTGTATGAGGAGCTAACCTGAGTCTCAGTAACCAATGAAGTAAAATCTTGGACAAGGATTCCAGACTTGTTCTATTATGGCTTAGCCATTTCTTTGGACTCTAAGTCTTTCAGGTTCTCTATGCCTGCTTGACACTCCTGTCTTTAAATATTTGCTGCTGATCACCTGCTTAGTGAATTTCTCTGCTCCACAGCTGAACTCTAGGTAGGATTTCTGGAAAAAACTGTCCTCTCCCTTTTTGGGTAGATTCTTTGGCCCATAACAAATCTTTCCTTAACCCTGGGATGAGCTTCCAGCTTGGTCTTCTGCTTCTAGTAGGCCATCTATGAAACAGCACTTCCAGAATTAGTTTTGGAAAGCTTAACTCAATATTCTTCTGCTTCTCAGAAAGATTTCAACTCTTTCCCCCACTGATTAAGACTACCAAATCTAAACTCATTTCGGGGGTTGCTTACAATCTTCTAGTGGGCTTCTAGCCTTACCCCATGACTCCTCTTTCTGATGCTTTGGCTTTCTTTTTTCTCTAGCAATGTTATTAGCTGAGCAGCCGTTAGGATCCTGCTGAACCTCTGACAAACTCTTCCATCCCTACCTTTCTGTTCATCTTATCACTACCTTATTTGAATAGTAGAGTGGCTTCATACTCTTTAAGGATGCAATTATTCCTTCAACTCAAGTCACCACTCCCATAAAATAGGATTTCTCCAACCAAAGTAGCCAAATTTATACAAGATGTATATGCTACATTAGCCAGCTGAATATGGATATAGACGGTTGTTTAATAAAATGCATACAGAAGTAGCTTATGATAAAGAGAGCTAAATAACCAACTGAAAAGACAGTAGCAAGGCCTCCATTCTTCAATAAGCAGATTTCACCAGAGGGATGCACTATTTATTATTATTGCTTTCAGAGGTATGAGTAAGGCACTATTTGGAGAGGAAATCATTACTTCACTTCCATTACATCAGTGAAGTAGTAAGGAATCTTTGTTATCTGTGTGGTCCTATAAATTTTCAGGTCTTTAAATCAAGGGAAAAAAACAATGAATAAAGCTTTGGAGGAAACATTTTTCAGTTTCACAAAATATGATATATAAAAAGAGGGACTTGACCTAGATTTGCCCTTTATCCCATACCTGTCCCAATTTAGAGACCATTCTGAAAGAGAATAATCACCCAAATGGAGCTTCTCTACCTTAGGGCACTAATTTCATAATTAAAATAGTCTGGCTTCTGAAATTAAAAAATATATATATACCATGGCTATGATTTTACTTTGATATATCAATTTAATGTCTCTTCTTAATAATTCCCAAATAAGTTCTTACTTAGGATTTTATAGACAAAAGTTTCAGAGTAAAGGTATGAAAGCAAAGGAGTGAACTGGGCTATATTCTATTAGCCAAGAGCCAAGTAGGAAATTACAAATGCATACAAAATAAATTAATCATGGCTGTGGTACCAATGTTTTGGTACCTAACGTTCATTAGGAGTGATTAGAGTAGCCCCTTCATCCCAAATTTCCTCTGGATCTTCTTTTTTCATTGCCCTGATTCTGCATTTCCCTTATGGTAATGGGATTTCTCAAATACTACATCACACACTCCTCTGTGCAAGACATGGCCCTCCTAGCTTTCATAACTGAAATAGTATCACAGACTTCTAAGTCTTTATTGTCCAGATAGTCTTCTTCCGAAAGTTTAGCAACTATGTTTTACTATTTTGGCTATTTCTACATTCATTTTTAAGGAATGTAGTTCAAATCCATCCAATGCATAACTTGAAAGACTAGGGCATTTGCAGTCTGAGGGCTTATACATGCTTCTGTATCTTAGAAAGACATGTATTACTTCCAGGGGAATATGCTCCATCATTCAAATGCTCCTTTCTTTATGTGCACTTACTTGCTCTACACAAAGAGCCCCTCGGCAAATAAGTGCATGCCTCTGGGACTGAGTTAACCAATGCAGGTCTTTACTGCTTAAATGTTTTTTTATTTCACTTATCTTACCCATTTATCTTATTTTTACTATGGTGCCAAGCACTACCACATGCTCTGGGGGACAAATAAAACAGTTTTATTACAGAAGGTGAATAGAATATTCCATTACTAAAGGCGGAGTATTTCAGACCTATAGAGGTGGTTCCAGAAAGGTCCCAAGTTTCTTCCTCTACAAATGAATAGGCAGTAGAGATGAAGGAGAAAGCTCTTCAGGCTTCTGGATGAAGTGATTCATGCCTATGATATAAGGCTTACAATAGCATATAAGACAAAGACAGATGACAACATCAGTGGTCCACACTGCATCAGACCACAGTGCCTGACAAAGGGCTACACATTGATGGACATGCTCTTCTAATACTCAATTCATTAAATTTACCTATGTTCCATGAATATCAGCTCTCCAACTCTGATAGGCCTTGAGAGTCAGAATCAATAAAAGGGGATGCTTTTTTTGGTTGATAAATATTTTGGAAATTATCTAAGGGACCTTAAATATTTTATACTCGAGAATTTGAACTTGCACAAGTATAAAGAATTTGAACTGGCATCATGTATAAAGACCCAAGCCAAGGTCTTTCCTTGATGATCTGTCATTTAGCTATCTCTCTTTAAACAAGACAAAGATAAGGGATTAGTATGGTTTCTCCTTTTCATCAAAGGAAAAGTACATCAATGCTTCTGACTGAAACACTAATGATGTTTGAATAGTCACATCATCTACTTTTTCAGTAAATATTTACTAAGAAAGGAAGGAAAGAACTGACTTTTGTTGGAACATACATGCTCAATAATGAGCTACTCACACTATTTCATTTAGTCCTTCCAGGGTTGCACTGTATGGTGCAATATGGGTAGGTTGGAAATAGCAGGTAGCCTGATAGTAACACAAACAGGTTTCATAGTAAGGATTTTGTGCCTCTTAAGTCAGAGCGTTAAGAAGTTTATGTTCATTTATTTTACTTTTCTAAGTAAGCTCTACACCCAACATGGGGTTTGAACTCATGACTCTGAGATCAAGAGTCCCATGCCCTACCAACTGAGCCAGCCAGGTGCCCCATTAGTTTGTATGTTTAAATCATTGTTGGAGTAACAGTGAAATAAGCAACATGTGTTGTCCTCAAGGAGCGCCTATTGAAAATGGCAAATACTACAGAAACTCTTCTGATACACAATGAAATGAGTGTGATATATACCACTCTTCTATTAGGAACAGCTTTACAGAGAACATGTTACTTAAGCATGATCTGAATGAATGGTTATAAGAAATTCTCCACAAAGTACCAAGTGGGGGTGCATGGGTGGTTCAGTGGTAGAATTCTCGCCTGCCACAACGTACCAAGTGAATCAGAAAACCGGTAAGCATTACTAAGTTAATTTTTCCATTCTCCTAGAAATATAAGCTAGGGAGGGCAAATCACAGAGCTCTTATGTCAAAGATATGCTGAATATATTCTCTGAAGGAAAATGGATGACAACTAATGTGCTAGTTTAAAAACTTCCTTGTTTAGGAATTATGTTTGGTTGTTCTTTTGACTTGTGTGTCCCTGTAAATAGATCTGGGAGATCTATCCTGCTGTTTCACATATAGGTCCATATTTTTTGGTTCAGGCAAAGCAATACAGTGATTACTCCCAAAACATGTCCTTGTAAGGACAACACATACTGTAACAGAGTGCTCATTCTATGCCCTTCCACTAATAAGCGACTGGAAAGTGAAACGTCAGGGACCCAGGACTGTAGAGACAACAGAAGGCCTCCTCCTATATGTAAAGATAGCACATGTTGTGGGAAATACCTCAGTGTTTTTAGTTACTGATTGTAAGAAGGGAATAAAGAACACTAAGAAATCCTTTTTTTCAGTCTATCCATTAACCGCCTGAAATGTATACGTGTTTATGATATTTTTAAAAATCATAGTGTGTTCTGGTATCACGCGGGTGACTCAGTCGGTCAAGTGACGAACCTTTCGTCAGGATCCCATGGTTTGTGGGATTGAGCCTTGCTTGGGGCTCCACACCTCACTCCTGAGTATACGAGCTCTCGAACAAATAACTAAAACTTGAAGAAAATAAAAGTAAAAATTGTAGTGTGTTCAGGACCAGATTAAGGAGAAAATAGAAACTTAAATAAAGTTGATCACATGTGGCACTTAAAACACGAAACAAATAAACAAAAAGCAGAATCAGCCCCACAAATACAGAGAACAAAGTGATTACTTTCAAATGGAAGGTGATGGGGTGGGGGCAGGGGGAGCAGGTAAAATGGGTGAAAGAGAGTAGAAGGTATAGACTTCTAGTTATGGAATGAATAAGTCATGGAAGTGAAAAGTACAGCACAGTAAATACAGTCAATGATACTATTACAGTATTGTATTCTGACAGTAGCTTCACTTGTGGTGAGCATAGTGTAACATAGAAATGATGAATCATAAGGCTTTACACCTGAAACTAACGTAAAATTGTATGTAAACTATACTCAAATTAAAAAAAAAACTTGGGGCGCCTGGGTGGCTCAGTCGTTGGGCGTCTGCCTTCCAATCACTCGTGATCCCGGAGTCCCAGGATCGAGCCCTGCATGGGGCTCCCTGCTCGGTGGGAAGCCTGCTTCTCCCTCTCTCACTCCGCCTGCTTGTGTTCCTTTCCCTAGCTGTGTTTCTCTCTGTCAAATAAATAAGTAAAATCTTAAAAAGAAAAACTTTAAGTAGGGGCACCTAGGTGGCCCAGTCAGTTAAACATCCAACTCTTGATCTTAGCTCAGGACTTGATCCCAGGTTGTGAGTTCAAGCCCAGCATTGAGCTCCTTAAAAAAAAAAAAAAAAAAAAAAATTTAAATAAGTGAAGTTGGTTTTAATTAATAAAGAGAGAACTTGTTCAGATATTTGAAGTAGAAGAAAGCAGAGAAGAGGTAGGCCAGGGACATGGTAAGTAATAATGCAGTTTGGAGGACCCTGGACAAGACCCTAAAGATAGAAAGAAATCATGTGGTGTATCACCCAGAGTGTCCTGGCTTTTGTAAAGTATGTGTCACATGATCCTCAATGCCACACATGTCTTTTAGTGGTACTGTATAATAACAGAATAACCCCACGAGGGGTGTAGGGGGCATGTAGGATCTTTCAAACCAGGACTACACAAGCTAGACCTGAGGTAAAATAACTCAGAGAGGGATACTCCTATCAGGACAGCATCAGAACAAGTTCAGATACATAAATGCAAGAGGAATAGATAAATGCAAGGCAGTAGCAGCATCCAGGGACTCTGTGTGGAAAACAGAGTATGAGGTGATAAGCTACAGGGAGTCAAGTTTTCAGTATCATATGAACACTGGGTCATAAGGGAGCAGAGAAGCAAATCATGACTCAGGAGTGGCTTTAGATATAAAAGAGGACAAAGTAAGAGATGGAACAAAGTTCAATAAAACACAATAGTAGCAAACGTAATTTCAACCAAAGTGCAGTTTAACAACAGAAGCACCACATTATAACATGGTGTACATACAGTTAACTCATGCTTTCAACAGACAGAAAAGCCCACAGAGTATTTTACACCAAGGTACTCATCCTGCCATGTGTCAAGTTACAGGAATTCCTCTGGAACAACTTACAAATCTCAGAGAATTGGGAGTGGATGTGGATAAGGATAACAGAAAATCAGCACAGGGACAAAGTATGTTCAAATTTTCAGAAGTTTCTCTAGGGAATAATTTCAGATTAGCTAGAAGCATAACGTTTGTTTTTAAACTAGTCTGTTTTTATATCAACTTTAGTACTAAGTGACTTTCCCTTCCATTTCATAGAAATCTGATGCCTGTTTAGCTCTTTGTCCTCAATCATAAATTTTAGTTCCCAGCATAGAAGGGTGGGTTGTTACCACAAGTGTGGTCACTTCATCATGTTATTTGGATTTCACAGAGATCCTGACATATTTTCCTTTAACAAAATTTATGAAAAATTAATAAGCTTGGTTTATGGGTTGAAATTGAGAACAAAGATAATTTAAAATGGTAAAAATATATATATTGGTTTTGTGCTGGGGATAGATAAAATGTACTGCTGTAAGAGATAGGTTGGGTCAGGACAAAGATGCACAGGGCAGGGAAAAAAGATCTCTCTTTCCTGGGGGCTACATTAGTCATGAAAAATAAAAAATAAATAAATCCACAGATTAGAGAATAGGGGCAGGGACACTTCAGGTAAAAATAAAAACATCAGGGATACCTGGGTAGCTCAGTTGGTTAAGTGTCTGCCTTTGGCTCAGGTCACGATCCCAGAGTCCTGGGATGAAGTCCCACATCCGGCTTCTTACTCAGTAGGGAGCCTGCTTCTCTCTCTGCCTGCCTCTCCCCCTGCTTATCCTCTCACTCTGACAAATAAATGAATAAAAATTTTTTAAAAAACCATAAAACTGAAATATTTTTAAAGAATGATATTAAAGATCTTAGTCTAGACTACATTAAGCCAGCTATATACTTGTATAAATAAAGGAGCTCTTTCAATGTAGAAGTGACAGTTAAATTATAAGCTATTTGATGATTTGGATGGTATATTGCCAATGTTAGTTTATTCCATGTGCCCAGTACAGTGTTTCACATATAGGAAGCTTTCAATAAGTATTTGTTGAAATGGCAGCCTTATGAAAATAAACTCACTCATCCCTAAAGATTTATGCTACCATTTATTAAGCACCAAGATAATGCCAGGCACTGAGCTAAGCTCTCTACATACATGATCCTATTTTTTCAAATGATTCTTTAATAATAAAAATATACAAAATATAAAAGCATAAAAAAATAATTACTATTCTAATACCTACTTTAAAAGAGAGGAATTAAAGATGAAAAATACTATTAACTTAACAAAACCCAAGATTTAGACTCAAGAAGTCATCAGGACCTTCAAATACCAACAAAAATTCTATACAGTGTTAATAAGGATGAATTTCCTTACTACTCACATGGCTACAGCCTTAAATAGATTAAAATTCAGCAATTTAGGGGCACCTGGGTGGCTCAGTTGGTTAAGTGACTGCCTTCAGCCCAGGTCATGATCCCAGAGACCCAGGATCGAGCCCCGTATCGGGCTCCCTGCTCGGCGGGAGGCCTGCTTCTCCCTCTCTCACTCCCCCTGCTTCTGTTCCCTCTCTCACTGTGTTTCTGTCAAATAAATAAATAAAATCTTAAAAATTTTTTCAGCAATTTATTTAAGGTAACACAGCAAGTAAGATACTAAAATAAATTTAGATAAAAACATAACATGTGGGACAACAGCACTAAAATTACCTGGTAAAAGAATTAATTACTATACCCGTCCATCTCAGGTAATTAGAAAAATAAACAAAACATATGAACGGGGAGCCTGGGTGGTTCAGTGGGTTAAACGTCTGCCTTCAGCTCAGGTCATGATCTCAGAGTCCTGGGATTAAGCCCTGCATGGGGCTCCCAGCCCAGTGGGGAGTCTGCTTGTCCCTCTGCCTCTGCTTGTGCTCTCTCGCTCTCAAATAAATAAATAAAATCTTTAAAAAAAAACATATAAAACAACTTTTAAGATGAAGGGGAGCAGTTATTTTAGGCTGATCATTTTTTTAAAATAGCAAATATAAATTTATTATTTATAAGGGAAACCTCCACATTTAAGAGGGTTTCCCTTCTGCAGCAGGAAGAGAAACTGATTAAATTTCCAGAAACTCATCAATGAAGAAGGCATGGGTTTATATCTGTATAACCATGCCTTCATCTACTGTGCTTTGCCTGACAACCTCCCCAAATCTGTTCCCCATCCCCAACATCTTCTTTTGTCTTTAGCTGGAGATGTTATTTAAGGTGATGGCATGGACTAGTTTTTCTGGGTATCTCCCATGTATATAGGAGGTATACATGTTATTCAATTATTTTTGTTTTTCTCCTGTTGATCTATCTTTTATTACAGTGAGGTCTCAGCCAAAAACCTAGAAGGGTAGAAGAAAAATTTTTTCCTCCCCAACACAGACATTGGTCAATGGGCAGTACAAGACTAATCCATGAGAGAAGGGACACATGTTAAATTGAACTCTATGTTTCAGCTAGTGTATAGGCATTTTCCAGTGTTTAGAAAGAGACAACATGCCCAAAATGGAGTAACGTGTGCTAAGCCCAAATCACCAAACCAAGACTTAATACCTACCTTAATTACAGTTTCCATCCCCCTTCTGCCTATCAAAGTCTCTCATTTTGTACAGCTCTTTGGAACTCCTTTCTGTCTGGAGATGGAATGCTGCCCAATTCATGAATTGCTGAATAAAAGCCAATACAATCTCTAAAATCTACTCAGTTGAATTTTGGGGTTTTTTTTAACACCAAGTGGTTTGAAGTATAAGGAAGGGGAAAAGAAATAGACCCTAGCGATTTTACCAAGTTGAGGAGACAAAACCATGAGTTCAGAGAGTCTGAGTAACCTAGAATTTAAGCAGCAAAGTACTAAAGAGGAGGCAGCAGAAAAGAGGAAGTTTTCTGCTCTGTTGTAGTTGGCTCATCCTTTGAATTACAGAAAATACCCCTTGAATCTTTGCTTAGTACTGATTTGTGCAGACAGGGAACGAATCCTCATAAGGATGAGGAAAGAATCACTGGAAAGCAGCAGTAAGCCAAAAAATTTGCAGGTCACAGAAGGCAAAGGCCATTTTGCATTTTCACCAGCCAGTTTAGAGACTTTTAACACAGGGAGCATCCGACAGAGTCTGCAGAAAATCATCACCTTAATAACGACATTAAAGCCCTAAAATAAGTACATTTTTTTTTCTGAACTTGCTTTAACAAAGCTTAATATCAGGCCTTGAGATAATGTTGACCCTAAATTTCTGCACACTAGAACAAACTTCAACACTCTTTAAATAACTACAGACATATCCAGGACATAAGAAAATAAAAATAAAGACCATAACCCAATCACAAAATTGCCAGAACTGTAACACTGTATGTCAACTATACTCAAATAAATTTTTTTTTATTGCCAGGAAGGAAGCAGTTAAATAAGACCCATAATCATGGGGCACCTGGGTGGCTCAGTTGTTGGGCATCTGCCTTTAGCTCAGGTCGATTCTGGGATCAAGCCTTACATCAGGCTCTCTGCTCGGTGAGAAACCTGCTTCTCCCTCTCCCAATCTCCCTGCCTGTGTTCCCTCTCTTGTTCTGTGTATGTCAAATACATTTTTAAAAATATTAAAAAAAAATATAACCTATAATCAGAAGAAATAATCACTGAATAGAAGCAAACCCAGAAATAATATAAATGATGGAATTGACCAAGAAGGACCTTACAACGTGCTATTATAATTATGTTCCATATGCTCAAGAATACAGAAAGAACCTGTAGCTGATGAGAAGAGAAATGGAAGACTCATATGATCCAACTGCAACTTTTTATTGATAATAATGCAATATCTAAAAAGGAAAAAACAATCTGGGATCAACTACATTTTAGATATTGGAGAAAAGTTATGAACTTAAAGAAAGCAAAAGAAAAATGCCAAAGTGAAATACAGAAAGAAAAAAAAAACAGAACCAAAGACCCAGAAACTGGTGTCCCAGAACAGGGTGGGGCAGAGGGCGGGGGATAGTTGAAGAAATAACAGCCAGAAATTTTTGAAAAAAATTTTTTCAAGATTTTATTTTTTTATTTGACAGAGAGAGAGAAAGCATAAGCAGGGGGGAGTGGCAAGCAGAGGAAGAGGGAGAAGCAGGCTTCCTACTGAGCAAGGAGCCTAATGCAGGGTTTAATTCCAGTACCCTATGATCATGTCCTGAGCTGAAGACAGACACCTAACCTACTAAGCCACCCAGGCACCCCAGAGATAAAGATGGAAATGAGACCATATTTATCAACTCTGCAAACAAGCAAGAGGACAAGGGAGCAATCTCCATTAAGTACTGAAAGAAAAAAGTCAATATAGGATTCCTTGCCCGTAAAAATGGCTTTTGAAAATGGAGGCAAGGGGTGCCTGGGTGGCTCAGTTGGTTAAGTGACTGCCTTCGGCTCAGGTCATGATCCCGGAGACCCGGGATCGAGCCCCGCATCGGGCTCCCTGCTCAGCGGGAAGCCTGCTTCTCCCTCTCTCACTCCCCCTGCTTGTGTTCCCTCTCTTGCTGTGTTTCTCCCTGTCAAATAAATAAATAAAATCTTTAAAAAAAAAAAAGAAAATGGAGGCAAACTATATATCTTTTTAGACAAATAAAAACAGAGAATTTATTATCACTGGACCAAAACTCTGAGAATTATTAACATAAGATCTTCAGAAGAGGGCACCTGAGTGGCTCAGTCAGTTAAGTAACCACCTCTTGATCTCAGCTCAGGTCATGATCTCAGGGTTGTGAGATCACACCTTGCCTCTGGCTCCTTGTTGGATGCAGAGCCTGCTTAAGATTCTCTTCTTCTGGGACGCCTGGGTGGCTCAGTTGGTTAAGCGACTGCCTTCGGCTCAGGTCATGATCCCGGAGACCCGGGATCGAGTCCCACATCGGGCTCCCTGTTCGGCGGGAAGCCTGCTTCTCCCTCTCTCACTCCCCCAGCTTGTGTTCCCTCTCTCGCTGTGTTTCTCACTGTCAAATAAATAAAATCTTTAAAAAAAAAAAA
>PITA01028831.1:0-18756 GCA_004023965.1 Spilogale gracilis | reverse complement strand
CACCGAGGCAACTTTCTCTCTGCAGATCTATATCCCCATTTCCCAAGCTGCCCCTCAGGCATTCCGTTTCTGTTTGCTTTGAATCAGACCATAATCTGCTGTTGTTCCACGAACACAGAGCACTTTCGTGCTGGGGTATTGCCTTCCAATCGGTCGCCTCTGTGTGCTTCCTCGCCCGTGCCATCTTTCCATATCCCTCCCATCACTCTCACCCCACTCTACCTCTTTGCCAATGCTCTTCATCCCCCACAGGGATCCAGAAGTGCAAAATATCACATTTCAGGCTGATTTCATGGGTGTTAACAGTGTTCCTGTAGTGTTTTTTGCAGGAATTGAGCTCACTCAGGGGACTCCCCGAAATGGGGTCACCTGGCCTTCCGCCATCTTCCCCAGTCTAGATATTTTATTTCTTTGGTTACTTCTTTAACTTCTCCCTTTTTATCTGACCCTGTTCGATCCTGATGGTTTTCCATATCAAAGACATCACAGAGCTTTCAAAAGTAATTTTTATGGTTTCTATAGTAGCAACTCATTTGCAGGGGTATTGTCTTTTTTTGAATCTTCATTTCGATATTCTCTTTCCTTTGTTCTACATTGTTTTTACTCTTCTCATTATTAAGGTTGGTAGGAGTTACCTAGAGTTAGTGTTTACCAGTGGTGTTGGTTTGCTTTGGCAATGCTTAAGGCTTGCATGCTGGCTAAATCTTCATTTTGGACTGAGGGTTAAAGAGCAGGTTTATATATAGAAGTCTTAAGCTATTAGCAATTTTCAACAAATATTCTGCATAGAGCAGACCTTCTTTACTTTTGTGCCATGTAAAAATTTAGCAGTGTAGTAAACCACAAGGAAATCCTTAAAAAATAAACAGACTGCCAAGAAAACAAATTCTATTGAAATACAGAGAGCAATCTACTTTAAAAAATAAAATATACATTATAATTCAATATATGTGCTTCATTAGTCATTAACAGCAGATCTATTAGAAGTTTTATAACTACCATAAATCCAAAGTAGTAATAAGAATAAAATATATTTTAAGATACCTGAAGCCACTGAAACATGATATCAAGATATTAATAACCTCTACAAGGGAGAAAGTCGCAAGTGCTACTAATATAACTGTGGTTTATTACCTATATCCAAACTTAAAAGGAATGCTGAATTTCCATTATAGATTAATGAAAATAAATATTTACTTTTTTTCTATCCAATTCCACAGATTTCCTGAATTTGAATCCCACTTTAGGGCACCTGCTCTAGGGCAGTTTCACCCTAGTTTACAGTTTTGCCCTTATCTGTCATAGCTTACTTATGGGGATTTAGGGCCCTAGAAGTTGTGAGAGGGAAAAGACTGCACTTTGCCCTTTTCCAAAAGCCCCATTTTTAAAGTAAAGAGACAGCACTCAGGTGTTTTTGTTTGTTTGTTTGTTTTTGTCTTTGTTTTTGTTTTGCTTGGCACAGATCTTATCTCCAAAGTCAGAAGATAATAATGAAGGAACAGAATCTGTTTCTACTCTCCATCAGGTAATAAGGGCTGCTACTGGAATTCTTCAAGTGTATCCTATCAATGGTTCTTTATCAAAGACTTACACTATCAGTTCCCTCAGCTCTTTTTCTGTATAACAACGTTGACATTTTTGTAGGTAACTTGATAACTACATCATGGGTACTATCCATATGCCAAATTAAAGATATATCAAACTATTTTAATTTTACACACAAAGCATACATACAACCAAAACATAACTTTCAAGGAGTAGCTTGTTTTTTTTCGAACACCATTCCAAATCTCCATTATATTAGTGCTTCACAAGAAAAATTACACAATTTCCATGAATAAAATGGATAAGAGCTATTCTTGATTATGGAATCCTGAGAGCAGCTTTTTTTTCCAAAGAGGTTCAATTTTTTTTTATTTTTTGGAAATACCTTATGTCAAAATACACATTTATAAACCAGAATTATCTTTTAATACACATGCACATGCATGTATACACATAAGCTCTAATACTGTACTTAAACTAGTCCATGCTTTTTGAAAACCTCAACTTTATGAATGAATATATTCTTTTAGTCATACAACTTGGATGAACAGATAGAAAATCAATATAGTTATGCTTTCAGTCTTTCTTCTCATTCTTGTTCCTGTGACATTATCAAAGAAGCAGTTAGTGTTAAGCAGGAAAAAGCCCCTCTGGTACTTTTTTATAATTGTTACCTCAAAACAGTGTGTCTTCTAAATTGCTATCTGACCACCAACTAAAGAAACTATCTCAGTTTCTGCCTCATTATAATGACACTCTAGGCTTGTTGATCTCTTGTACAGCTCTACACTGAACCAAAGAGCACAGGACTAACAAGTTACCATGGAAACCAACTCCGTACGTGTTTGCACAGAACGGAAGAGGTTACATTTGCATAGCATTTCATTTCAATGACATTTTCTGACTGTTTTATGAGTTTATATTCTCTGGAAAAACAAAATGTTTCTTAAGTAAACAGTATATCTGTCAAGTACAAGAAACTCTGCTATCAGGAAAAATGATGGAATTCCATAAGATAAACATTTTCAAGATTTTACAACAAAGATATAGGGCAAGCTATCCCAGTTGAAAATACTTGGCAAGGTGCAAAGAGGACTCTCTCTACATGCTATAGAGCTAGAGATGATAAACCTGAGAAAAGGAATGTTATTCTAGAATGAAGGAAACTTTAAACTCCATTACCAGATTGTCTCACTAACATGAATTTGCTGCTCCCTTTCAAAGTAACTAGTGACTAAACAAAACCCACAGAGGAAATCTGGGGCTGTGAAATTTAGAAATAAAATTTTGCCTTGTCCTTTGTATATAAATGTATCAAAATGGTATCCACAAAATTAGAACAAATAAATTCAGCTGAATATAACAAAATATTTGGTGAAGCAAATGTATTTCTCCAAATGATTTTCTTAATAGAGTTATAACAGTCAAAGCTAAGAATGGTAATTATTAATAAATATTACTGGTAATCTGTAGAATCTCCCATATTTCTATATATAAATCTAATTCATTTTTTTAAAAAATTCTAAGGAAGAAGGTGCTAAATATCTCTTTCCTCTCAAATTTTTTGCTCTAAATTTCCATTTCTTTTTGATTCTTTTGGGCACATTTGGTCTATATATAATTATTTCCCCATTGACATGTTTTAGTTGTTATAATCATCTTTGACATATAAGGTACTATACTAAAATTACCTCTCAGTTCCCATGCTGAAAAATATCTCAGATTAAAGGTTTGAGATACATATTTGACAATTGTGCAACAGCTAAGGATAGAAATAAAGAGATCCATGAGGGCCTCCAGACAACCACGATTCCTCGGTGATGATAATACCAAGCACCAAATACCCCAGGGCTTATCAAGTTATGGCTTTCCCAAGTAAATACTCTTAGAAATTGTTCATACAGGTTTGGCTGTGAAATACAGCTAAGTGGCTCTTATTACTGCATTTGATTTCCTGGGATGTACTTTGGAGATCACATAGTTCTTACCAATCACTCAGGTTCCAAGAGGTAGTTTTGTTCCTCAAAGCCAACTGAGATAATCAAGTATCTTTGGAAAAGTTGCTCTATTTCTGACACTGTTGAAGGGATGTAGAAGAGTAAGGTTCTCATCCTCAAGGATCATAAAGTGTACTTGGCTTACTGTCATACAAAAGTGGAGACTACATGAGACTATGCAAGTAGCATAGAGGAAGCATGATATAGGAATTCAGAACAGGAAATATCAGTGTAGGAAAGAAAAAAAAAACAGAACACTTGAAGAAGGAAGTGGGCCTTGAAATGTGTTTTGTTTTGTTTTGTTTTATTGAGGGTAGGGAGGGAAAGTGAAGACAGGTGAGGAGGGGCAGATGGAGAGAATCTTAAGCAGGCTCCCTGCCTGGTGCAAGTCAGATAGATGCAGGGCTCCATCTCACAAACCTGAGATCATGACCTGAGCTGAAATCAAGAGTCAGACACTTAAACTGCCTCAATCGCCCAGGGGCCCCTTGAAATGTGTTTTAATGTATAGGTAAGATTTCAAGAGGAAAAGCATATATCACTTCCCAATATTCAAATTAAGATGTGATTTTAAAAGTATGGTTATTAAAGAGTAGGGTATTTAAAAGAGTACATAAATTCAAAATGAGCAGTAGTGAATTTGAACTACCTCCATGCCTGCAATATTTTATGGATAATCTAGGAAACTTGGGATTTCACTGAAATAGAAACAGATGTTAAAACAATTATTTTTCTTATGTCGGATGTTTTAAAAATTGTTAGCATAACAGTTGAATACTTTAGTATTTGGTGCCCAGATTTGTTTTCAAAGGCAAGACAATGAGAAAAAGAAGTAAACATGTTGGGGAAAGTATAATTATATATTGCACTTTTGCTGATGCTATTTTTATAAATCTTAAATTAGAAGGCCAGTTAAGTTTTTAATGCATCTTTTAGTTTTAACCCCCAAAAGTGAAAAGCTGTTAATTTAGCATCTTTGTTACCTCACATATCTTGCAATAAATGAAAGGGACCTAAATTAGGCACTATTGTCTTTGTAAAATAACATGATAGAAAATTTCACAACAATTTTCATGGAATTCTTATTAAATCTCAGAATATTTTACCCTATTTAACTCTTGAAAAAGACTTTAAGAAATAAATCACCCCCTTTAATATATATAGCGTTTTCTGAAATCTGCTTCATTGGAGACTAAAAATTAGTAATTAATAAGTCATAACTATCCCTAAATTTAGTCATCATTTTTCTTCATTCTTCCAAAACTGCAAACTCCATTTGACTAAACTGACAGTTCCCATCATCAAATTTATCATGTCTGGGACGTAACAGAATATTGGCACTGGGGATGAGGAATTTGTATAACTGTTCAGGTAACCTATCATTTACATTATAAATATGAATAGGGACATTTATTGACACCTGTGTCATTTTCAGATGTATTTTTTAGTTCAATTGCAGAACAATGAATTTGACATAATTTGGGACAATTCCTAGTCTTTGTGGAGCCTTTTATTAATCTGCAACATGTGCTCTACTAAGAGCTGGTGTGGAACAAACAAGATAATGAGTATAGGGAAGAGCTCTGAGGTAAGAGCTTCACTATAGAAATAATGTATCTGCCACTTCTTGTTTCCCCATTTCCATTATGTTCTCGTGCACTTGGAAAATTCCTTCACTTTTATTTAAAAGGATGAAAATCTTTAAATTTAGTTTCAGTAATTCTAAATCTGAATGCCCATCCCTGACACACATTATTCCTGTTCTTTGGTTACCTTGCTTCTAGGTGTTAAAATAGTGGTACAAATACCACCAGGTAATCTATGTGCTTTGTGTTTTAAGTTGAGCACATATAAAAATGTATAGGTACATACTTATATTAAAATATGGCAATACGGAGGCCTGGGGGGCTCAGTCATTAAGCGTCTGCGTTCGGCTCAGGTCATGATCCCGGAGTCCCAGAATTGAGCCCGGCATTGAGCTCCATGCTAGGCGGGAAGCCTGCTTCTCCCTCTCTCATTTCCTCTGCTTGTGTTCCCTCCCTAGGTGTGTTTCTCTCTGCCAAATAAATAAATAAAATCTTTAAAAAAATAAAATATGGCAATAAATTAAATCACTAAATAATAAGTATTTAAATTAAATATGTCAAAAAAAGAGGACAACTGATCCATATACCAGAAAAAAGTATTTTTAAAAATGTTTCTTTCATAGCATTGGTTGATATTAATTGACTAGCTGCCTTTGATGCTTAAGTTAATCTGAATTCATCATTCCATATTATGTTGATTTACGAATCATCTCAAGTTTGGAAACTCAAATTTCAAAAACTATAATCCAAATCACGGTAATTTCTAAATAAAATAATCTAAAATAAAATCACGAGAATCATGTCAAAGATCCCTTACTACTATCATGCATGGGAAACTTTTTAAATTCGAAAACTTAAAAAAAAAATTACTTCTATTTCCAACCATGATAGAACTTGCCTTGATATTCTACTTGCCACCTCACTATAAAAGCAAGAACACTGGAAAAGTTATGGAACAATTCTTTTCAGATACTGGGAAAACACACAATGCATGGCTGTGATCTTTCAGGAAAAAAAAGGAAGCAAACACTAAATTTTCCCAGTTTTCGACAGCGGACACTTCCCAAACTCAGAGCAGAGAGGATGACCTAAGCAAGTATTGCAGTCTTGCTAGACTGTGGATATAAGGATAAGAGTTCAGAGAGATGGAGTGAGTTTTAGCCATATGTCCTGAGGAGTCTGGAAAGAGTTAATGTCTGGAGGAGAAAAATTGGCCTATTTGATTCAGTTCTGCGTGCTACCCTTCTGTCTGGGATCTCCATGTTACCCAAATCCAGGTGCTCTGGCAGAACCACACCAGAATTTTTGGATCTTCTTGGTCTGAAAAGTTAAAGCTCTGCCCACTTCTTTGCTTTTAGGGCGTCTGTGCGCCGACTTGTCTCTAGGTCGCAGCAGGAACAAGAGAACGCCCCCTAGTGCACACAGGGTGAAGGAGAAGCAACCTGAGGATGCTGAGGCTCAATCCATTTGGTCGCCCTGGTCTTCAGAAACCTGGCCCTCCCGTGGCTGCCTTAATTTTCATTTTCCTAGTAGTAGATAATGATTGTGTACAATTCGGTCTGTCTCCTAAATACATTAGTAACATGTAACAAGGAAAATCCTCGACGTGGTCTATTACTCTCAATTTAAAAAATCTGAAGGGCTGGAGCAAAAGAAGAGGACTGTGGAGCTGTGGTCGAGATAACCATACCGGGAGTCTAAGGGCTGCGTCCCAAGTCTCTTCACTGAAGAGAAAAGTCCTGTCAGTAGACCCCAGCAAAGTCCTCACTTTCATTAGCAGTTAATAATGGCATTCATGCAGAAGTCTATACAGCAGTGCACTACACTTTTATATTTTCACTTTTTGGTGAAGGATATGAGGTTTAAACGTACACTGTACCAGCTTCATTAAACAAAATATATGCCTGGGTGGCTCATTGGGTTAAAGCCTCTGCCTTCAGCTCAGGTCATGATCTCAGAGTCCTGGGATCCAGGCCCGTCTGGGGCTCTCTGCTCAGCAGGGAGCCTCTTTCCTCGCTCTCTCTGCCTGCCTCTCTGCCTACTTGTGATCTCTCTCTCTCCCTCAAATAAATAAATAAAATCTTTAAAATATATATGTAAAAAAACGTAAAAAAGAAAATCCATATCTCTCAGCTACAGGAGGGGGATGATGCAGGAGCGGGAGTCCAGCGGCACCTCCCTTGGGAAATTTGTCTGGGATGGGGAGCCCACCAGGCAGCCGCGGATCACCTCAGACTTGACCTCGATCTCGCCGCCTCTTCACCACGTGCCGCATCTCGCGGCCTTGCGCCGCCTTCTGCCTTCTCCGCGCCCACACAGCTGCATCCCTGGCTCTTCAGCCGGTCCAGCAACCTACAGAGGGTGCCCACATTAGCTGAGCTTGCAGCTACTGTTCTTCGACGTTGCTTCTGCCATTTTGTGCGGTTTATGTTTTAAAAATGTTAGTTTTCCTATACAAAAAGGAGAAAGATGTATGAACATATTTTCTCTACATATACTTTTAATCTTAACCAGGAATTTATTTTTATATTCCAAAAGTCTGCTCTGATCGATGAAACTTTAGGCTAGCTCTATCCAATAAAAATATCACACAAGACACATTGATTTTTGACATTTTAGTATCCGTATTTTAAAGAGGAGAAAAAAAAACAAGTGAAATTTGTTGTAATAATGTATTTTATTTAGGGCACCTGGCTGGCTCCCTCAGTTAAGCCTCTGCCTTCTTCTCAGGTCCTGATCCCAGGGTCTGGGAATCAGCCGCATATCAAGCTTCCCTGCTCAGCCAGAAGTCTGCTTCTCCCTCTTTCTCTGCCCTCTCCCCTGCTCATGCTCTCTCTCTCAAAATAAATAAAATCTTTAAAAAATAATAATAATATCTTATTTAACCCAATATATCCAAAATAGTATCATATACACAATATAAAATTATGAATGACATATTATTAATGATGAGTCTGTCATGTTCCCCACAAAACAACAATAATGTCCATGAAATGCTTACAGTGAAATGTAGTCCCTTTAAAGCAAAGATTTATTAAGGGAAGAATGTCTTACTGTGTTTCAGTTTTTCAGTTGAAGTCAGAATTAAATAAAATTTAAAGTTCAGTTCCTCCAGTGCATTACCCACATTTTTTTAAAAGATTTTATTTACTTGCCAAAGAGAGAGAACACACAAGCAAGGAGAGCAGGAGAGGGAGAGGGAGAAGCAGGCTTCCCCAGGAGCAGACACCTGGAATGCAGGGCTCCATCCCAGGACCCTGGGGTTATGAGCTCAGCTGAAGGCAGATGCTCAACTGACAGAGCCACCCAGGTGCCCCCATTATCCACATTTTAAATGCTCAACAGCTTCATTTGGTTGGAGCTACCATCCTGGATAGCACAGTTCTAAACTCCCTGGATGATAGAAATTAGTGATGTTCAGTGGAGTCAGCATGTCACTGCTGGATATGTGTTGGTCAAAGAAATGTCTCCCTTGACAGAAACACACACTGTTGAGAACCACTAGTCAAAATGAGTTAATCAGAATTTTTTTAAAATATTTTATTTATTTATTTGACAGAGAGAAACACAGCTAAAGAGGGAACACAAGCAGGGGAAGTGAGAGAGGGAGAAGCAGGCTTCCCTCTGAACTGGGAGCCCAATGCGGGGCTCGATCCCAGGACTCTGGGATCATGACCTGAGCCAAAGGCAGTCACTTAACCAAATGAGCCACTCAGGCGCCCCTATCAGAATTTTTTTATTAACTTTCAAAACAATAAATAAAATAATTATGAATGCTGCTGATCTTATAATCATTTGTCTTATCATCTTGCCAAGTAATAGTGCTTTCAAAACTTTGAGTATAAAATCCCATTTTACTTAAAAACACTTACCTTTATGCACCTTTACTTTCATATTCCCTCTGTACCAATTTTTGAATTTCATCAAGACCCTAGAACATTGACCATTTCATCTATTCTCATTATCAGCCTCCTAGTGACTGCATTTTTATCGCCATCTAAACCAGATTCTGTGGTCCATCACTTTCCAGTACTCTCTACCTACAACCTATAACCACTTTGTTATCCTGTCCTTCTTTTGTTTTTTTAAGATTTTATTTTTTGAGAGAGAGAGCAAGTGAGAGCAAGCACAATCAGGGTGAAGGGCAGAGGGCGAAGTAGACTCCCCACTGAACAGGAAGTCCAATGCAGGACTTGATCCAGGGACCCCAGGATCATGACCTGAGCCAAAGGCAGACACTTAACTGACTGAGCCACCCAGGCACCCATCTTATCCTTCTATTACACTGGATTGTGTAACACCATGAGAAAATCACTCCATGCATTTGTTTTCTTGCTTTTACACACAGCCATTAAGTACTACTAGGAAAAAATCATATCTCTGTGCCAAGACAAGTCTCCTCTGTTCATTTTCAGTCAACAATCCCTTTATTTGTTCTCATTTGTAAGTTCTATCAGCCCTACATAGCAGGGTCTCCAACTCTAACATTTTGCTTCCTTTCTCTCTTCCACCACCATGCTCATGCACACCTCCATATCCTTCCCTGCTAGAGAAAATATATCTTCCTAAATTATAGCAAATACAGAATTCAAGTAGCAGAGAAATTTCAATTTCCTGCCTTTACCCAAAATGAATTTATCTTCATATACATCCCTACCTCTTTTTTTTAGCTCTCACTGAAAAAAGTGCCAAGTTACCTGTTCAAGTCTACCTTGAACTTCAATAAAACTCTAAACTTCAGAGATCTTTTTCTTCAGTACCTTACTCCTTTCTTTGGTTTTCTTACCTTCAAATTATCTCTGCTGTATTAAAACAAACAAATCCTCAATTTTTTGTATATATATTATCCTCTCTTTAACCTTTCCTCCACAATTGTTCCCCAGGAAAAAAATAGTACTTTTTAGTACTATAAATAGTCTCCCTATATTGTATGACTTTATCTCCTCTTGATTCCTACTTACCTTTCCACCTGAGTCTGCTCTCGGTGAAGTCAAGGTTATTGTCCCTTGTGCCAGATGCAGCAGACACTTCTAAGTACTCACTTCACTGGACCTATCTCTGCTATCTGATTAACGCCTCTTTCTTCCTTTGGCCTTCCTGATACTGACCTTTGTTATTAGACTTTTCCCAAATACTCCAGCTACTTCTTTTCAGTCTTTGTTATTAGATCTTTATCTGATTTCACATTAAGAAGTTAAGAATTTTAGGGATGTGTGGATGGCACGGTTGGTTAAGCGTCTGACTCTTGGTTTTGGCTCAGGTCATGATCTCAGGGCCCTTAGACTGAGCCCTTCATCAGGTTCATGCTCAGCATTGAGTCTGCTTGAGATCCTCTCTTCATCTCCCTCTATCCCTCCTGTTTATGCTCCTCCCTCTCTCTCTCTGTCTCTCTCTCTCTTTCTCTCTCTCTCTCTTTCTCTCTAAAATAAATACATAATTTAAAAGAAGAAGAAGTAGTTAAGGGAGCCTGGTTGGCTTAGTTGGTTAAGTGTCTGCCTTTGGCTCAGGTCATGATCCCAGGATCCTGGAATCATGTCCCATGTCCTATATCAGGCTCCTGATCAGTGGGGGGCATGTTTCTCCCTCTCCTTCTGCTCTCCCCCTGCTTGTGCTCTCTCACCCTCTCTCTGTCAAATAAATAAATAAAATCTTGAAAAAAGAAGTTAAGAATTTTAATAATATTAATTTTTAAATTAAGAAGGGCATGGCATGTGATGAGCACCAGGTGTAACATGAAACTGATGAATTATTGAACACTACATCTGAAACTAATTAACCACTATAAGGTGGTTAACTGAATTCAAATTTAAACAAAGAAGATGTTGCTTGGGGAAAAAAAAATCTCAGTAGTGTACTATAAAAAGAAAACATGGTGATTTTCTTCTGAATATCATTCAGCCTGTTGACTCAAGAAAATTCACCAAGCCAAGTGAACTGATTTGCTTTACCAAGAGCTTATACTCTTGGAAATAAAAAAAACTCTATTCTTCAAATGTGTCCTGAGAGAAAGTTATGTAAAAATCTTAATAGCGATATAATCAGACTATTACTACACAATTGCACCATAAAGAATACCAGTCATGGATGTAATCATAGAAAATTGCCAGACAACTGCAACATTAAAATGCATCAATCATAGATACAATCACACAATGACTACAATCAGTAGTAAAACTTAAAGCAATTACAACTTTTTAAGGAATTGTTATATGGCAAAATTATTTAAATAGCAATATCATGTTCCTAACTTTTAAATAAATGCAAAAGAATGTCTCTGATATATGAATGCATCACCAAGAGAAGGCCATTTCTGTGGTAACCTCTAATTTCTTTCAAATGTCCTGGCCACTTAAATATCAATGTATCTGAATGTCAAATCTCAATTTCAAAGAAAAGACAGCTACTAAAATGTAAGAAATAATGTACAACGATATTAGAAAATTGTAATAGTGTCCTATCCAAAAATGATTTGTAAATTCTAGAAGGAGATGGCATCAAAATTATAAGTCATTTAAATTCGTTTTCTAAAAGTGACTTTCTAAATGTTGCAAATAGTTATGAGAAATTAATAACACTGTATGAAAAGTAAAAATGCAACTTAAGAAAAAATTAAATGACCAGGAGCTTATAAAGGAAAAAAAAGCATGCAAACCACGCTATGTGAGTGCATTTGAGAGGTCTTAAATATTTTTCTTTTTAATTAATTTTTTTTTAATTTTTCTTCCTATTGATGGAGATCATAACAAATTTAGATATGTTTAATTTGGGCCTCCTTATGTAAAATAATAATAATAAAAATTCTGCTCTGTTGAAATTACCCAGGGCAAAGTTGCCACAGGCATATTCTAGACCGATATATCCCAGTTTGAGAAACATTTGCTGGTCTAAAACTCCCAGAAAGCTCTCCAATACTTTCACTAGGGAGGCATCCCATCCTGTGATGAGTTGATTTATGTCCCTGATCTAGACAGGAATAATGGGGCTAAATACACTAATAATGCTTAGATCTTCAAAACTAGAGAAAATTAAGATATCAAGAGCAGTATCAGATTAGACTACAGACTCCACAGAACACAACCTCAGAACAAAAGGTTGGCCCAAACTTGTCAAAAACTATCTAGTGAACATGAAGGCTGAAAAATGGCCTATTAGGAATTTATTTTAATTATCACATATATTATTTTTAAAGTTAAATATGGAAAATTTAAATAAATGTAAAGAATCTCAAATTTCTTACTGCTGGAGTTATTTTCCAAAAAATATTTGAGTTCTTTACCCAAGAGGAAAGGCGAATTGTATGTGAATAGGCAGGGCAGAAAAAGTTGTACAAATTTGTCACATGTTACAAGCTTAAGACCACTGGGACAGAGGATCACCAGGAAGTAGAATTTATGGCCAGAAGTGCTCATGGAAGCTTGCCAAATACAGACACAGCTTAGGTTAAGATAATTCATGACATCAATCCTGCATCAAGCAATAAGCAAAAAATGTGTATTTTCTTCTTTTTCTCCTGTGTCCTGCTGTGAAAACACCCCTATTCCCAGACCCCAAATCGAAGCTGTTACTCTTATTGGCTATTCAGCTACCTTGATGACTACATAGGCTTTCTTGATCTACCTTGAGAAAATACTATTATGTAAGTAAATAAACATATAAGTAATATATAGCATATAAGCAAATACACAATTAGTTTCAAATGAGTGAATTATTAGTAAACCTTGTTTTAAATTCTACACTAGCAGAAAGAAATTCCCTTAGCTATGATTTTTACTTCAAAAGAAAATATATTAAATACATAAACTGAGATATTTTTCTTTCAGAAAATTAAATATAAAGTCCTATACACTGAAAAAATGAGACATTAAAAAAGACCTCACACTGGAACTTGGACACATAAATGCTTCAAAGGCCTTCAGATGACAAAGGCGATTTCAATCACTTTCTTCCTCCCCTGAATATCAGTGCTATCATTTATTTAATGCCACTAAACTAACTTGTCAGTTTTTTCATGTTACTTTCCACTGGCATACATAATAATGTGCCCAATCCTTTACGGAGCTTTATTTATGTGCCAGGCATTTTACCAAATACTTTGAGTATGTTATCTCATTTAATCCTTCCAGCAACCCCTTTGAGAATTCATCATTTTTCCTATTTTACAGATTAGAAAATTGAAGCTTGGAGAAGATGAGTAAAACTAATTGTCAAGAAAGGTGGAAAGCAAATATAAATCTGTCTGACTCCAAGCCTTCTTAACCTGTATAGTAAATGTCCTTCATGAATGACTAAGCTAGATCAGCTCAGCTCTCAAGAAAAAATAAGTCAGCTTTTGACAGTACATTGCAATATAATTAAATACAAGAATTTCTAACAATCTGAAAGCTTTAATAAACCCAAATTGAGCAACATTTTACAGAGTCATTAGCTAATTCTCTTCAAAAATGTTAAGGTTATAAAACACAAATTCTAAGGAAGAACTCCACCTTAAATAATACTAAAGAAATATGAAAACTAAATACAAGGAATTATCCTAGAGTGGATTCTTGATGGAGGGGGTAAAAGTAGCTATTAAGAACATTGTTAGGACAATGGAAGAAATTTAAATATGATCTGTGAATTTGGTAGTAGTATTGTGTCAATGTTAAGAGTTGTGCTTTTTATAATTATACTGTAATGTGTAGGATTTTTTGTGCTAGTGTTGCAAGTCTAAGTTTGAAATTACTCCTAATTATATCAAAATTAAAAGCAGCTAATAAAAAGCAAACATATAAAATAAGGCAAATAGGAAGAAAACAATCAAATGGCAGACAAAAGTATAATTTTTATATTCTGATAAATATATACACTAGGGTGAATAGGGAAGAAAATTAGAAAATATTTTAACTAATTTTTTATTTGAGGAAAGAATACTATGGATTCCTTGTTGCATATCTCCAGGGGCATCATAGTTGAATAGTACTATTCTTTTTTTTAATTGAAGAGAATCTCTCAAAGTCTTATGTAAGAAGATTTGGCTAATACTTTAAGAGTTTATTAACTTATGCTTAACTAATCTTGAATTACAATGTAAATCCCTTGAAAGAATATTGATAGTCACGTAAATACTATATAAATTCATTGCCATTGTATTTTAAATATTCTCCCTTGATATTTTTAATCCCCGATACTGTGTTTTAACAAGAATGAAAAGAATACTGATTGCTACTGATTTTGAATGATACCCAGCTTCAAGCAAAGGCTAAAGATGAGAAGAGGTAAGGAAGCTAAAACTAAAAACTATTTTCCCAAACTATAAAATATATATAAATATAAATATGTAAAGATATACTTCAATCTATTGTTAGTGAGCTACATCTAAGTGCATTCAGTAGCATAATTTTTTTTAATTTGGGGATGAATGTGAAATTGTATTCAATTAAAAAAAGTAAAATGAATTCCATGTTGGTAATGTACTTTAAACATTTCTATTTAGGAAACTCAGAAAACAATTAGCCTGTATAATCATATCTGAGTTTAGTAGAGGCTCTGAGTTTATAAGAGTACACACACTAGACTACTTGCTCTAAAATTATCTTTTAAAACTGTTTTGACTAGATTTTGACTATCATATCTTTAAAAAAGATATATGAAGTAAATATGTCAAATGTCTGGTATATCTGGGTGTGGCGAATGGAAATCTATTTTCATTAGGTTGGGTTTCTTTCAAAATTTATTTTTTTTTAGATTTTATTTATTTATTTGGCAGAGAGAAACACAGCTAGAGAGGAAACACAAGCAGGGGAAGTGAGAGAGGGAGAAGCAGGCTCCCCGCTGAGCAGGGAGCCCTATGTGGGGCTTGATCCCAGGATCCTGAGATCATGACCTGAGCCAAAGACAGAGGCTTAACCCTTTGAGCCACCCAGGCGCCCCCCCAAATTATTTTTTTTTAATTTTCAGTAATAGTTTGTTAGAAGAGTATCATTGGAAAATGAGCTGGTATTAGAAGAAAAGCAAAAAGTGTTTGTTTATCCCCAAATCTTTGTTTTAATTGTTTACAAAATGCTAGTATTTGTAAAATATATGAGTCCAAGGCTCAGTCAGGATTTTCAACCATCTATGTAGCATTTTCACCTCGCTAGGATTCCAAATCTATGAAATTATGATATCTCAGGATCCTTTCAACACTAAAATTGATTCTCACACATACCATAGAAACATCAACACAAGAATATTATGAAAGTAAGTATTATTGGGTTGTTAACAGAAATCTGCCCAAGCTAACAAGTCAAAATAAAATTGAGAGGGGCACCTGTGTGGCTCAGTCAATTAAGCATCAGCCTCTTGATTTAGGTTCAGGTCAAGATCTCAGGGTCATGAGATGGAGCCCTGCATCAGGTTCCATGCTGAATATGGAGCCTGCTTGGTATTCTTTCTCTCCCTCTTCCTCACTCCCTCCACTTTCTTTTTCTCTCTCTTTCTCACCCTCTCTCTCTCATTTATACTATTCACTTTCATTTTTTCTTCTCTATGCATGTCTATTTCATTTTTCTTTCTCAGCAGACTGCCTTTCTCTTATTTTCCAACCACCTAACCAAATATGGTCCACACTACTTCATCCTAACATTAATCATTGGTTGAAAAGCCAACTAGGGTTCTGGGATCTAAACTCAAGATAGAGAAAGCCTTCTCTGACTATCTATTACAATGCAATTATCTCTTGGGCCATGGCCCAGTCATCAAGGCTATAGAGGCACAGTTTCTCAAGGCCAGACTCCCAAAAAGAGGTCAAGAACTTGGGAGAAAATAATGTTCAATTCCCTTGTCTCTTCATATGTTACCCCCAATAAATAAAGAAAAAATTAAATGACTTTTAATATTTTCTTAGACACTATGTTTTGTAGGGGGAAATTTAGTATAAGCTTTGTAAGTTTGTAGACAGAGGATCACTATTAACAAATGATTGATATCAGCTGACCACAGATGTAAGCTTCCAAATTTGAGGAGCTGAGTTTTTAGAAAGAAGTAAAGGACTATGTTTTCCATGCTGTGAATTTCTTTTCACAGACTTCCTGTAGTTATTCTAATCTAGAGAGAAAAATCATTAGGAACTCTGCTGAATGTTCTAAGAATATGTATCTTTCAGTGGCGCCTGGGTGGCTCAATCGGTTAAGCATCTATCTTAGGCTCAGGTCATGATCTTGGAGTCCTGGGATCCATCCTTATCAGGATCCCTGATCAGCAGGGATTTTGTTTCTCCCTCTCCCTCTGAATCTCTCCCCCACTCATGCTCTGTTGCATGCATGCTCTCTCTTTCTCTCTTGCTCTCAAATAAATAAATAAAATATTTTTTAAAAAAAGAATACTATCTTTCAGATATTTATCTAAGTTTATCCTATAATTCTTAAATTATGCTAGGATTTTCAAGGTTATTATACTTCAGATTCTTAGATTGTTCTATTTATTATTTTATCTACAATTAAATGCACTTTAGTTATAGAATTTATTATGTTTATTAACCGTGTCAGAAACAGTTTGTGAGTTAGTCAACAATCATCCCATATACTTTTTTTCTTTAAAAAGAATACAGAGTTTAAATACCTGATGCTTCAGGACAAGAAAATATTAATTTATCTAAAAATAAATCTTGGTCGGGAGCCTGGGTCGCTCAGTGGGTTAAAGCCTCTGCCTTCAGCTCAGGTCATGATCTCAGGATCCAGTCAGTCGGGCTCTCTGCTCAACAGGGAGCCTGCTTCCTCCTCTCTCTCTGCCTGCCTTTCTGCCTACTTGTGATCTCTCTCTCTGACAAATAAATAAAATCTTTAAAAAAATAAGTAAATCTTGGTAAAATTACATATGATTTTATGAAATCTGGACAAAGACATGAAAGAAAAAAAGTAGGTTAAAGTAGGTTTGGGCAAGAAGGGAAAAGTAAATGTTCTGAGAAAGTTTACTTCACTCTAAGAAAGGGATACAAGGAAAGGACATTTTTCTGGCCTTGACCATTTCTTACATAGAAACACTCTGCTCCAAGTTTAGACAATAAAGGAGAAAATCTGAAAACAAACTTCAGTATGAGAAAGTGAAGTTTAAAATAATCTGTGCCTTTGAAGGGTGTCTGGGTGGCCTAGTCAGTTAAGCATCTGCCTTCAGCTGAGGTCATGATCCCAGGGTCCTGGAATGGAGCCCCACACTGGGCTCCATGCTTAGCAGAAGTGTTTCACCTTCTCCCTCTGCCTATCCCTCTGCTTATGCTCTCTCTCTTTCTCTCTCTCTCTCTCAAATAAATAAAATCTTTAAAATATCTTAATGCCTTTGAGAACAATAAGTCATAGGAGTAATCCAACTTGGCCTTTTTGTTATAAGATAGTAAATCCAACTTATATTTAAGCCAATATAAGTTGTATCATCTGTTACTTGAGCCTCATCAGTCTATCAATTTTCTCCAAGTAGTATTTTTAGTAGTTTTCACTTATTTGTTTCTTTTCTTGTAAAACATTTGATTTTATTTCATTAATTTTATATCACCACTTCTAGGAGAGTAAAGTGAATAAGGAAAGGTGAGGCACATACTGGAGATTTCATCATGAAGGGCAAGAATATGTAAGTAAAGGGCACTTGGGTGGCTCAGTGGGTTAAAGCCTCTCTTCCTTCGGCTCAGGTTATGATCCCAAAGTCCTGGGATCGAGGCCCACATCAGGCTCTCTGCTTGGCAGGGAGCCTGTTTCCTCTGCTCTCTCTGCCTGCCTCTCTGCCTACTTGTGATCTCTCTCTCTCTCTCTCTCTCTCTCTCTCTCTCTCTCTCTCTCTGTCAAATAAATAAATAAATAAATAAATAATCTTTTTAAAAAAAGAATGTGTAAGTAAAAAAATTTGTTTTTCTAAGGAAAGAAAAAAAAGCATGATAGATCACAAGGCAAATCAAAATCTCTTTTCTTGAAATTAACATTATCTATTAAAACTCTGCTTCAGTGGAAAAGAGAATAGTTGAACTGAGTAACTAGCTATCTGAAAGTCTCATCGTCAATCTAGAGTAATTTTTTAAAAACATTGAATCACCAGAAAATTATAATTTACTTCCATACAGAACTAATAAGAAAACAAGGAGAATCAAAACATCTCAAGGATAAAAATTATAAATTATAAAAAGACTCCTAAGGAACTTAATTAATTCACTAATTAATTGGAATAAAACTTCAACACAACACTCCAAAGTGAATTAAACAAACTTAAGTAAATACTTGCATTAAAGATCCTTGAATTATAAATTCCAAAATTCATGGAATGTGGAATTCATGGAATTCAATGGAAAATGGATGTTTAGGTTAATTCACTAAGAATTTTTTTTTTTTTTTTACTATCAGGGTCAGTACATATGAAATTAGAGTTGATCAAGCTCAGGCAGTAAATTAAAGAAAAAGACAAAAACACCTTGGAAATATAAACTAAATGACATAGTCACCAAAAGAGGAAACCTTAAATTTCAGAGACATGGATGGAACTAGAGGGTATTACGCTAAGCAAAATAAGTCAATCAGAGAAAGACTGTTATCATATAATCTCACTGATATGAGGAATTTGAGAAGCAAGACAGAGGATCATAGGGGGAGGGAAAAATGAAACAAGATGAAACCAGAGAGGGAGACAAACCA